>CAUYRH010118623.1:0-30852 GCA_963574655.1 Perodicticus potto
GAAGAAAAAGTATCCAATGTACTCAGCCCTAATATGAAGCTAATTTATAGCTTTCATATGAAGGCTAAAACCCAATTATAGCACAAGAATACAGGGAAAAGGGAAAGGAAGGAGAGGGGAGGGGAGAGGATGGGTGGAGGAAGGGCAATTAGTGGGATCACACCTACGGTGCATCTTAGAAGGGTACTGGTGAAACTTATTAAATGTAGAATATCAATGTCTTCATATAGGGATTAAGAAAATGCCATGAAGGCTATCTCTAACAGTATGATAAAAATATTTCTGATTGTATATGAAGTAAGCACATTGTGCCCCCATGATTGCACCAATGTACAGAAATATGATTTAATAAAATTATTGAAAAAATATATAAAAGGGCTTCAGTGGGTCAATCTTGAACAATGTGAGCATAATAATGAATAGTTATTGTGATTGTGTTTTATTAAAAAGACAAAAGACCCTGTGGAGCTGCTGTGCCAGCGCAGCCCCTCAGCCGAGTCCAAGCTGCCAGAGCCTGAGTCGCTGCCACCGCGGCAGGCCCAGGGACCTGCCAGCTCCGAGCCCTGCCCCGGGGCCTCGCCACCACCTGGGAGAGGACGAGCACCACGTGGAATTTGAGCAAAGGCACAGGCAATCCCAAGGACACCAAGATGCGGATCCGGCCTTTCCTTATAATACTGGAAACCGTTCATACCATGGGACCCACTCAGAGTGCTGGTAATGCTGGAAGTGCTCGCAAGAAACAGCAAAGTCATGACAAAAAAAAAAAGTTGAATTGATATGTACTGTAGATTGAAGTCTGTGGCTGTTGTTGCCCGCCTTTTCAAGATAATTGAATCCAGCTTAAGGATCAATGTAAAAAAAAAAAAAAAGGCAATTTGTGAAGCTATTACTGCAGCTATGCCAGTGGGCATGAAAACCTTGCACTTTTTGTGAAATCTCTTTTTGTCCCCAATTGAAAATGCAGCTTTTATGTGGGTAGCAGGATTGCTTTAAAAAAGGCATGACTATAGATTCTAATACTATTCGAGAAAAAGCAGTCATCATAAGACAACTTAAGGTAAGAGGAAAATGAAAACTGTGAAGCTGGAGAGTGGGATGCCAGCAAAGGATGGTTTGATAATTTTAGAAAGAGATTTGGCTTAAAAAGATTTCAAGATAACAGAAAAAGCAGCTTTTTTCAACCAAGAAGCAACAGACAAGTTTTCAGACACTATTAAGAAAATCATTGAGTAAAAAGGATATGTGCCTGAACAGATTTTTAATGCAGACAAGTATATCCTATTCTGGGGGGAAAATGCCACAAATGACATTTATTAGTAAGGAAGAGAAGCAACTAACAGGATTTCAAAAAGGAAGTGCTAAGTTAACTTGAGTGTGGAGGGCAAATGTCGTTGGGATTCTTATCAGGATTGACCTCATCCATAAGGCTGCTAGCTCCAAGCTTTGGAGCAAAAAGGTAAACACTAGGTAGCCTTCCTTTGGTTTTACAGCAAGAAGTCATAGACTGGTACCATTTTCTATGTTCATTCCATTGATTCCTTGCCCCTGAAGTTAGGAAGTACTTTGTCACTAAGCGACTTCCCTTAAAGTTTTTTGATATTGGACAGTGCCCTTAGTCATCTAGAAATATGTACATTCAACAGTGAAGGTGTTGAAGTGGTCAATTTGGCCTTAAATACAAAATCGTAGTTCAGTCTCTAGATAAGGGGATCGTAAGGATCTTCCAGGCTTATTATACCACTTTATGGAAAGGATTGTCAATGTGGCAGCCCTATGGAGGAGAACCCTGATTTAACGTCATTAAAATCTGGAACGATTATGCCACTGAAGATGCCATCATTGTTACAGAAAAGGCTGTGAAAGCCATCAGGCCCCAAATAATAAATTCCTCCTGGAGAAAACTGTGACCAAATGCTTTATGTGACTTCACAGGATTTATGACAGCCAGTCAAAGAAATCCTGAAAGAGACTGTGGTTGTAGCAAAAAAGTGAGGGGTTTTGAGATACAGATCCTTAAGAAACTCAGGCGCTAATAGACACCACACCAGAGGAATTAAGAGAAGACAACTTGATGGAGTTGTGTGCTTCCGAGCCAGTGCCAGATGATGAGGGAAAAGGCACAGAAGCAGCAGTGCCAGAAAACAAATTGGTATTAAGACAATCTGGCAGATATATTTGATTCAAGATTGCCTTTGACTTCTCTTATGAGATGGACTCTTCTATGATATGGGACTAAATTTAAAGCAAATGGTGGAAGGGAAATGGGTCCTGTATAAACGCATTTTTAGAAAAAAGACAAGTTACGATGTATTCTGTAAAGTTAAGCTGAGTGCGGCTGCTTCTCCTGCCTCCCTCCACTTCTGCCACACCTGGGACAATAAAACCAACTTTTCTTTTTCCTCCTTCTCCACCTATTCAACATGAAAACAACTGGAATGTAAACTTTTATAAACATCCACTTCAACTTAAAATATATGTTCCTTATGATATTCTTAATAGCATTTTTTCTAGCTTTATTGTAAATATACAGCATATTATACATGAACATACAAAATATGTGCTCATTGACTATTACCTGAAAGGCTTCTTGTCAACAGAAGTTTGTCAGTAGTTAAGTTTGGGGGGATTTGGGAGAGCCAGTGAAATAGGAAGAAAAACATAGGAAGATTGTAAAAATAAAAAATAAACAGAAAGGTTGTAGTGCTTGAAAGATGACCATGGATGACAAATCCACTAATAGCATTTGGGACCTTCTGAAAAACGCAATTCAGGAAATCCAGCATAAGAATAACAGTGGTCTTAACTTTGAGGAGCTCTATAGAAATATATACGATGGTTTTGCGTAAAATGGAGAAAAGTTCCACACAGGACTAAGAGAAGTTGTTACTGAACATCTCATAAATAAGGTACCCAACTTTAAAGGACTGTTGCTTGCTCATATTATATTGAACGTAGAAAATCTTTTATACCATATTGTGCTTTGACCAGAAATATTCTTTTAAAGGCTTTAGGAAGTATATAGAAATTACTAACTCATGTCTGTATTGTAAAACTTCACTCAAAACTTATAATTACCTAAATCAGAATTTTTGATAATTGAGGGAAGATGAAGTTTATGATCTGTAATTAATTCAATCTATACTCTAAAAAACAAAGGAGAAAGAAGGAAAAGAGGCCAGGCCTGGTGGCTCATGCCTATAATCCTAGCACACTGGGAAGCCGATGTGGATGGATTGCTTGAGATCACAAGTTCAAGACCAGCCTGAGCAAGAGTGAGACCCAGTTTCTACGAAAAACAGAAAAACTAGCCAGGAGTGGTGGCAGGTGCCTGTAGTCCCAGCTTCTTGGAAGGCTGAGGCATGAGGATCACTTGAGCACAAGAGTTTGAGATTGCTGTGAGCTATGATGATGCTATAGCACTCTAGCCTGGGTGACAGAGTGAGACTGCCTCAAAAAAAAAAAAAAAAGGAAAATGAAAAGAAAGAAAGAGCTGTGTGCCAATGTTCATACTAAATAAACAGTAAAATGTAGAAGAAACGATAGACACAAATTTGTTTTGCAATTATAAAAATAACTGATTCCAAAAAATCAAAAAAAAATCAGTGATTATAAAAATGAAATATGGGCTCGGCGCATGTGGCTCAACAGGCTAAGGTGCCAGCCACGTACACCTGAGCTGGCGGGTTCGAATCCAGCCCGGGCCTGCCAAACAATAACGGCTGCAACCATAAAATGGCCAGGCGTTGTGGCGGGCACCTGTAGTCCTAGCTAGTTGGGAGGTGGAGGCAGGAGACTCGCTTGAGCCCAGGAATTGGAGGTTGCTGTGAGTGGTGATGCCACAGCACTCTATCCAGGGTGACAGATTGAGGCTCTGTCTCAAAAAATAATAATAAAATAAAATAAAAATGAAATATGTTTGATGGAGAATAGAATATTTACAGTCTCAATGTGTATCAAAAATTATCATTTATTAGTTACAAGAAAAATGGAAACTTGTCAGTGGAGAAGTCTGGCAAACAATAACTTGCCAAAATTCACCAGTGTTCACATTACCAAATTATAGGATAAACTAACACATGTGTCTCCAGCTGAGATGTCCTAGAATGACAAAAAAACTCACATAGTCCCCAACAAATACTAGAAGCTCTACATCTACCCTGAGGCAACAGTCAAAAAATTTATATAAATTTAAGAAAATCACTAGCAAGTATTATTAGAAAATGCAAATGTCATGAATGGCAACAGGTGAGAAACCATCCTATAAAATAGGTGAGACCAAAGAAAGATGATGACTAGGTCAGAAGAAAGATTTTATGTAGAAATTTAATGGGAAAATTGGCTGACTTTGAATATAAACAGCATAATAAATCATAGTACTTTAACAATATTAAAGTCTCTATATCTTATATGTACACCGTATATAATATAATGTCTTGCTTTTTAGAATACATACGTAGTGAAGTACTTAGGAATAAAGATTCATAATATTTTCAATTCACTGTAAGATTGTTTATCACAAAAACATGTGACATATACACAAAAAATAAATGTGGCAGGAGCTAACAATTAGTGAATATGAGTGAAGAGAATAAGAAAGTTAATGGAGTTTTTTGCAACTTCTCTATTCATGTGTAATTTTTTTTTAAGTAAAGCTCAAAGAAGTATTGAAAGAGTTAAGGTAGGAGGAACTCATTCTGAATCTCACCCCAATGCCCTATTTGAGGGTAGGAATGAAGACTATCAAAAAAGAACTATACATTTTTAGTCACAGCACCATAAGTGTTACAGCTTTATCCCTTAGGAGATACATTTTAAAGAAGGTGTCATTCATGTATATGTTCAATAATTATTTCTTAAAATCAGCAAATATTTTAACATTTTGATTTTACTTTAAATTGCAATAATTGCTTTAAAAATGAGAAGATATGAGAATTACCCAGAGAGCTTGAAACAATAAAAATTACTGACCACAATCCCCCAAATCCTGACTCAGTAAACACCCTCTGGACACAAGTGTCTGGGTCATTTATAAGCACTCTGGGGACACTGAACCCGCCCACCAGCAGCGTAGCTGTGAAGAGCTTCTGAGCTTCCTCTGGGGGAAGCCAGCCAGCTCTGGCTTCCATCTAAGTGGAAGTGCATGCAGTTAGAAGAAAGATAATTTTCCTAAGACTCAAAGGGATAGTTTATTTCAATTTTTTTATTCTCTATAACTCAATAATTAATTTCTCCCACCCTCAATGAACATTTCGAACATTTCCCTTAGTAACCCTTCAGCATTTTCTTTCATAACCAGATAGGAATTAGAGTTTAAGTGTGTATCAGACATTAGAATGGATAGTCTTTCTTTTTTAAACAACTAAAAACCTGGAAAATTGCAAATTAATCAATACGTGTAAACCTAAAGTGCCAAACTTACAGTTACATATCATAACTTTAATATGACCTTTCTTTAATACAAAAAAAAAAACTCCCAGCTCACAAGGACATGCCTCCTGAGTGACACTGTGGCTCCCATTTCAAGGACATGCCTCCTGAGTGACACTGTGGCTCCCATTTATATACGTTATTCCTATCTCTAACAAACAATCACGATTTGGGATGCAGTTTGACCTTCCATCAATAGTTCATTTTGTTCAGCTTTCCATGTTGATAGATATATGCTCATAGATAGTACATGGCATTTGAATTTTTTCTGTGTGTTATTCCATAAATAGCATTATATGTTTCATTTGGTTTTTAATTTTATCTATTAATATTTTTGAATCTGTTCATGTTAATAAAGATATGTCTAGTACGTTTAATACACTTATGAGATAAATCTAGCTTAGCCCAATAGACATTTATCATCTCACCGTGTCCCTGGGACAAGAGTAGAGACGTGGCTTGCCTGGCTATCCTACTCAGGGCCTGACGAGCTGTAATCAAGGTGTCTGCTGGAGCTGTGATCTCATTTAGAACTTGGGTTTGCTTCCATGCTGACCAGGTTTCTGGCAGAATTCAGCTCTTTGCAGTAGGGTTGAGGCTCACAGTTCCCTTTCCGGCGACCTTCTGCACTGTCAGTCCACACCGTGGCAAGCTTAATTCCTCAAGGCCAGCATGAGTGTACCAGGTGTGTGTGCTAGACAGAGAGTAAGTCATATACATACAGGCAGCCCTCTATTTTTATGGTTATTGTGGGAATATAAAAATGATGGTGCAAGGTGAAACCGTGCAAAGAGAGCGTAACAATTGATAAGAAACTACAATATTCCTAAAAATTGTTCCGTGACTGTTAAAAATTTGTCAAACCATTAAAACATCTTATGATGCACTGAAAAACAGAAAAATGAAAAGAGAAAACTAAAATACGTTTAGAACTGTGATTTCAAACAGTAGGAACATTAACAATTAGAGTGTTTTATTTCTTTGTAAAAATACTTGCCAGGAGTAGTTTGAAAACTGCTTGGCTTCTTCATTGTATTCCGTATTTATATGAAATCGGCATTTTTTCTATGCTCTGGTGAAATGTCATAGTCATTTCAAAGTTTAAGGCAGGTTCCAGTGTCTTATCCTTTTCAAGTTCAGTATCATCAGATCTCCAAAACTTCCTTTAATGTGAAGTGTTTTCCCAGCATCACTTTCTCGGGCCATCTCTATATTTTCATCATAGTCGCTTTCCTCATTTTTATCAATAAGTTCACCTTCATTAAGTTTTTCAGGGTAAATATCTAGATTTTTCTTTTTCTTTTCTTTTTTTTTTGAAAAGAGTCTCACTCTGTTGCCCTGGGTAAAGTGCTGTGGCATCATCATAGCTTATAGCAACTTAAAAATCTGGGGATATTATATCCTCACTTATAAGTGAAATACGTTTGTAATTTCCCTTTATAATAATATATTTCCTCCAATTTCAATATCAGGCGTATCCAGATCAAATAGAATGATTTTGAAATATTTCTTCTTGGCTCAGCGCCTATGGTTCAACGGGCTAAGGCGCCAGCCACGTACACCTGAGCTGGCGGGTTCGAATCCAGCCCGGGCCCGCCAAACAACAATGACAACTGCAACCAAAAAATGGCCAGGTGTTATGGCAGGTGCCTGTAGTCCCAGCTACTTGGGAGGTGGAGGCAGGAGACTCGCTTGAGTCCAGGAGTTGGGTGAGCTGTGATGCTATGGCACTCTATCCAGGGTGACAGCTTGAGGCTCTGTCTCAAAAAAAAAAAAAATTTTTTTTTCTTCTTTTTCTATTGTCTATAAGATTTGGCATGATCTGTTTTTTTGAAACTCTCCTTTACTTTTATACATAATATTAGTTGTCCACTTTTTGAGACTTCGGAAAAAAAAATAAGAAGTTAACTAATGACTTCATACTGAGCCTCACAGTCAAAGCACTCTACAATGTCTTATTTGACAATGTGAACATTACTTTCTTGGCATTATTATTACTAATATTGCTTAATATTTCAATGCAGTAATCATCTGTTTTCTTTTCTGAATGTATTTATCTTCTTTCATTCTTTACGTGGTTTTTGTTTCTAGTCCTCATCTTAAACATTGTTATTGTTATTAAATTTTAAGACTTTTAAATTCTGTGAAGGCAAAAAGTGGAAACCTAATTAACACATGTATATGTAAAAATAAATAAAATAAAATAAAATAAAATATCTTGGGCTCAGGCAATCCTCTTTGCTCAGCCTCCTGAGTAGCTGGGACTACAGGCCCCCACCACAATGCCGGGCTACTTTTGGAGACAAGGTCTCTCTCTCGCTCAGGTTGTCTGGAACTCAGCTCAAGCAATCCATCCACCTCGGCCTCCCCCAGTGCTGAGATTACAGGAGTGAGCCACTGCACCTGGCCTAGATTATTTTTTCTTTAACATCTCTTGGGAATTCTGTGTCTTTCTTCATATAAAGTTCTTACTGGGGTTACCTTTCAAAAATGACTTTTCTCCTCAACAGTAAGTGCTTGTCAATCATTGTATCCGCCTAACTATCCTCAGGAAAAGTTTCACACCTCCTTACAGGCTCTCACACTTGCTTATAGGCTCCAGCAGCTTCACCGGACAGGTTGACTATGATCAATTTATGTGACTTCTAAAACAATGAAACCAGCATTTACTGGAAGCAAAAATTACTCCTTCAGCCCCAATAATTCACTTCATTTTCAATTATGTGACTAACTTTAGCACTGTGTCCTGCGTGTTAGACGCTGGTTGGGACTGTAATGTTTTCATTACAGTCTTCAATCTGCAGGGGAACTAAACACGTCATTCCTTGTGCAATTTAAATTGAAGATACTGAAACAATTTTTTCCTGTTTTTTTTAATTATACCTTTTCAATATAAATGAAAAAGAATGTTCTTGGGTGAAGGACTCAACTTACAACTCAGACTTTGGTGTTTTCCTTACAAACACAAATAATGTAATCTAACAGTGTGTCCCTTCATATTAGCTCATAATAAAAAAAAGAAAGAAAAGGAAACAAAGCTTTATTCAGGGGAAAGTCTTGACCTTTTCTTGCCTTGCTGTCTTCATATTCAAGTCTAGTTAAATAAATTTCACTCTTGATATTTTCATGTTGTCTTTGCTATGCCTTCACCTTCATAGTCCCCTTTCATTTCTATAAAAATGCTAAGAGTTTATCACAGGAGAACAAAGAGGCGATAAGACTACATGCTTTGCTGTCTATGCCCGAAATGACTGGTGGATGTAATGACCAATTATCAACAAACTTTGAAAGAAGTGACATAATTGGCTGTTGAATATAAGGGATATCAGTTATTTACACAGTGATCTGTGGAATGAAGAACTAGCATGAAGTTTGCATTTCTGCAATTATTGTTAATACACTGTGTTTACCTGAAATTTGGATCATATAATTAGGAACTGGTGTTATTTTCCCAAAACATGGAAACTGAAATTTGCACATGTTAAAACCTTGTGGGACCAGACATGGTAGCTCACACTTGTAATCCTAGCACTCTGGGAGCTGAAGAGGGAAGATCACTCGAGATCAAGAGTTAGGGATCAGCCTGAAAAGAGCAAGACCCCATCTCTACTAAATATGGAGAAATTAGCCTGGTGTTGTGGCCAGCACTTAGAGTCTCATCTACTCAAGAGACTGAGGCAGAGGGATTGCTTCAACTCAGGAGTTTGTGGTTGCTGTGAGCTAGGCTGAGGCCATGGCACTGTAGCCTGAATAACAAAGTGAGATTCTGTCTCAAGAAAACAAACAAAACAAAACAAACAAACAAAAACCCTTGCAAAAGGAGGACTGACTATATCATGTCCTGATCATGAGAATGACATTCTGTCACCTTAATCATTACACAGATAGGGCGGGATGATACAAAACACAGCACCAGGCGTGAAGAGCATTGGGACTATCTGAGAATTATGCTTACCGTCAACATTCATAATTTTACTAATTGCTGTCTAAATCTTTTAGCACTTGCACTCCCACCCGGAGAATATGATGATTCCTGCCTTTCCACAATTTCCTCGACACTTGCTATATCAGATACTTATTTTTTGCCAATTTAATAGTTGAAAATCACAATCTTACTTTAAAATTGTTTTTAATTTTGTCATTGAAATTTAACCTTGTATATATTTTTTAATGGTTTCAGTTGCCTATTTAAAAATGTACATTCATTGCTTAATTTCTAATTGAATTGTTAAAATTTTCATTTTGATTTCTAGAAGAATATAAAGTCTATATTCCGGACAGGATGCCATGTACATTGAAAATATAAAGAGAGATAATAAGGTTTTCAGAGTGGAGCCCTCAGAAATGGTACTAATGACCTAGCATATAGAAAAGGGACCTCAACAACTCTCCCACCCTGTTTCTCCCATGTGAGTGTGCAAGAAGAACATAGCAGTCTGCAACCTGGAAAGTCTTTTCCAGAACCTGTCCAGGTGAACACACAGACCTCAGAATTGCAGCTTCTGTAAGTGTAAGAAGTAAATTTCTGTTGCTTACATACCACCCAGTCTATGGTACCATGTAGCAGCCAGAATAGATTAAGACACACTCCAAGCTCTAAATCAAATTTGTTAATGTTTTTTCATCACATAAAAAACATCAATATATAGACTAAATAATTGTTAATTCATACAAATTATAAATTATAAATGTGCTACCATAAGTAACACATAAAACTACAGAGTTAAAACGAATCATTATTTGCTATATTAACTCCATCCTTCAAAAGGATAAATAGCACATTGTGACAACAATCCACAGAACGTAGGTGGAAAATACCAAAGACAATTTCAGATTTGGCAGAAAACGAACATGACTAAGCTATGCCCACTTTAGCAATATCTTGGCAAATTTACACCCAAAGCAAAATGGAAAGTGCTACTCTTCATTTTTAAAATCTCAAATGCACCAGAATAGCAACACTATTGTGAAATTGCTTACCTTACAAACCCAAAGTGTGACTTTGAAGTTAGGTCTGGACAACTTCTTTTCTAAAGTAAGAGATCTGTTTTTCTTTTCTTCTTGGTTAATAAGAAGCACTTCAGTTAATGAGAAAGCCAAACAAGTGAGTCTTTTCTTCAAAACGTAAAATGGAAATGCTGCAAAAGTATAAACAAAGATCTGTTTATTTGTTCAGAAACGAATTAAATATGCCTCTGTAAAACAAACTGGTCAGCCACTAATTTTTGGTTAAAATTGTTACTATCCTAACTGGAATGTGATCTTTTTTGTGGTTTAAAAAAATAGTCTCCTGTTTCTGAAAGAGGCTTAACATGAATTATTTAATTTTTTCCTATTAAGTTGTAGGCACTCCTTATATATTCTAGTTATAAATCTTCTGTTGGGTGGGTAGTTTGCAAATATTTTCTCTCATTCTGTGGCTTATTGATTGTTTCCTTTGCTGTGAAGAAGCTTTTTAGCTTGATAAGAGCCCATTTGTCCAATTTTGCTTTGATTGCCTGGGCTTTGTGGGTCTCACTCAGAAGTCCTTGCCCAGACCTATGTTTTGAACCATTTCCCCAATATTTTCTTTTCATAGTTTCATAGTTTCAGGTCCTAGATTTAAGTCTTTAATCCATTTTGATTTGAATTTTGTAGATGACAAAAGATAGGAGTCTTTCATTCTTCTAAATATGGATATCAGTTTTCCTAGCACCATGTATGGGAGAGATTGCCTTTTGCCATTGTAAGTTCTTGCCACCTTTGTTGAAGATAAGTTCACTATAGATGGGTGCATTTATTTCTGAGTTCTGTTTGTTTAGTTATGTTCCATTGGTCTATGCATCTATTTTTTATGCCTGTACCATGCTGTTTCAGTTACTACAGCTTTGCAGTATAATTTGAAGTCAAATAATCCAATTAAAAAGTGGGCAAAGGATCTGAATAGACATTTCTTAAAAGAAGTCATAAAAATGGCCAACAGGTATATGAAAATGCACAATATCAGAGAAATGCCAATCAAAAATAAATAAGATATCATCTCACCTCAGTTAAAATGGCTTTTATCAAAAAGACAGGCTATGATGAATGCTAAGGAGAATGTAGAGAAAGGGGAAACTTTGTACACCATTGCTGGGAATGTAAATTAGTGCAATCACTATGAAGAGCAATAAGGAGGTTCCTCAAAAACACTGAAAATAGAGCTACCGTATGACTCACCAATCCCATTTCTGGGTATCTGCTAAAAGGAAAGGAATTCATTTTATCAGGGAGGCACTTGTGGCTCAAAGGAGTAGGGCGCCAGCCCCATACACCAGAGGTGGTGGGTTCAAACCAGACCCCAGCCAAAAACTCCAAAGAAAAAAAAAGAATTCATTTTATCAAATAGCCACCTACACATGAATATTTATTGCAGCATCATTCACAATCACAAAGATGTGGAATCAACCCATTTATAAATCCATAAATGGATTAATAAAATGTGGCATAGGTATACCATGGAGTACTACTAAGTCATAAAAAAGGATGAATTAAGTCCTTCTGCACCAATATGGATGGTACTGAAGACCATCCTCTTAAGTGAAGTATTTAAAGAATGGAAAAACAAATACCACATGTACTCACCATTAAACTGAAACTAACCAATGAGCACATGTGTGCACATAGGAATGAAAAACTTAGTGGAAATCAAGCAGGAAAGGGGGAGAGAAGAGGAAGGGCAAAAGCTGAAAACAGGTACGATGAGCACTTTGGGTGATGGGCATACAGGTAGCCAAGACACAACAAGCGTAACAAAACATTTCATGTAACCAGAACACTTTTATTCCCTTAATGCTTTGAAATTTTAAAAAGTTTTTTTGGGGGGTCAGCCCCTGTGGCTCAAAGGAATAGGGTGCTGGCCCCATATACCTGAGGTAACAGGTTCAAACCTGGCCCTGGCCAAAAACTGCAAAAAAATAAAAAGTTTTTTTTTAAAGATAGGCAACAAAGAATGTTGGTGAAGATTTGGAGAAAGTGAAGCCTCCTTACATTGTTGGAGGGAATGTACACTAGTGCAACCACCATGGGAAACAGCATAGAAAGTCCTCACAAAATTAAAATTAGAACTATCATATGACTAGTGCTCACACTGCTGGGTATGTATCCAAAGGATGGGAATGCAGTATATTGAAAAGATATCTGCCCTTCCATGTCTGCTACAACACTATTTGCAAAAGCCAAGACAAGGAATCAATCTCAGTGTCCCTAAATGGATCAAGGGATAAAGAAATTGTGGTACATATGCACAATGGAATATTATACAGCCACGAGAAAGAATGAAATACTGCTATTTGCAGCAACGCGATGGACCTGGAGAACATTCATTACGTTAGGTGAAATAGGCCATGCCTAGAAAGACAAATCTCACATTTTCTCATTCACATGTGGGAGCTAAATATTAAACACAACTGATCCCATAGTGCGGAGATCAGAATGTTGGTTATTAGAGGCTGGGAAGGGTAACGGGGAGTAGGGAATAAAATCAGGATGGTTAATGCAAAATATAGATAGAATGAACAATATTTGATAGCACAACAAAATCACTATTAATATAATCAACAATAAGTTAAAGTATACTTTGAAATACCTGAGAGATGAAACTGAAATTTTCCTAACATAAAGAAACTATAAATGCCTGAGATGATGAATACCTCAATTATCCTGATTTTTTATTAACCCTCATTGTATGCCTGTCTCAAATCATCACACATGTAGGTAGATACAACTATTATATAACCATAAAAATTAAAAAATAAAAATTTTTAAATGCTTACCTTGTCTAGTACATAATGTTTCACATAAAAAATATGCACACATTTTAAAATCTATTTATATCTATGTGCTCAGTATCAATATGCAAGGAGAAGCTTGAAATTCATCAAAGATCTCTATAAGGTTCTTGACAAATCCCGAGTCTAAATATCTGGTAATGTATCTCAAAGCTGCAGAGTTCTGCAACCCACTCTACTGCTTTGCTGATTGCGATTTATTCCCTATAGTCAATACTTGAACTTTTGAAAACCTGAAAAAAGATTTAAAAAGAAAAATAATTCACACATTTATATTTCTAAATCAAACTTGGATGGTTTTCGATGTATTTTAAAATTTCAATCTCAGAAATTCCCTGTAGGATTTTCTGTCTTTTTAATTCCCTGTTCTAAAACATTCAATATAGTGTTTTCCATTAGTTCACTTTGAATTTCCCTTATGTATTAATAACTAACTTTTATTTTCTAACATTTGTTTTTGAACTCTCATTAGATGGTGAAAAGTATGAGTATATGGTCTCTTTTCTAAGGTGTAGCCTTACTGAGCCACAGAAAGAAATCACTGAGGAATGAAGATATATAAATATGTTTATTGTACCCTCCCCTAAAATCCACCCCTTTTTCTCCACCCTGCTGTCTACTCAGGGGGATCGAGTAAGAGGGCTCCTGTGCTATCAGACTCCGTCAGGGCTGGGCCATGGAAACACCAGCAGGAGGTCTGAGGGAGAGGAAAACAACATGCCCCCAGTGACACTTAATCCGAAGTCACTGCGCCTGGCAAGGCCGCCACCTCGCACTCACCTTCCAGATTTCTGGAGCTGTTCTCCCACCCCCTGTAGGCTGATGTACGGTAACAGGTTGGCAGTTCCTAGCTTTGTCTTACTCTTCTGTACTTTGAGACGGTTCCCCTACACTCATGCTTTTGAAGTAAATTGACTTTATACAAATAAACTTTTCTCAAATTTTAGAGATTTTAGAGTATGCCATGATTTTATTGGGACTGTAATATACTTACCATAACTTAAATTAGTGATTCTGTTGGCTAAATATTAAATATATCACATGGACACACTCATACTTTATACTTTCTCTCATTCAGTCATTCAGTGAACACTAACACAATGGCAACTATTTGGGGGACAGGGGTGACTAATTGCCATGCTTCGTTTGAGTATGTTACATTAGTTAAGAGGTAAGGCTAAAATGATTAGAATATTGGATAGAGTTTTCTAGTGGTGTGGCCCTTTTATCCAGTAGCACTCAAAAGCATAATTCCAAGGACCAGCAGATCAAGAGGGTCCCCTGAAAATAAGTCAGCCCTAAGAAAAGCATCAGGCTCCAAAACACAAAAAGAAAACTGCAAAGTGAAAATTAATGAATATTTCATTAAATTTTAATTAAAAGTCTACAAATGCATAACCTTATGTCACCTTCATTAATTGTTAAAATGTGAATTCATAAAAAAAGTCACGATGCATGGGAACAATTTTATATTTTCTCACTTTGCTAGAACCTATGAGTTACAATAATTAATACAGTACAATCAGAGTCAGATGTAATTTAATGTCACCTCTAGCTAAATCACTTCAAAAGCAAAATTATAACAATCCTTTCAAAGTTGTTTACTATAAAAAGGCATTTAGTGTGTTATTTGGGTGTTACATCTAAGAAGGGGGTGGTAAAGGGTCTAATGGAAGTCTCAGGGGATCTTTGGGGGAAACAGAAACATCAAACATTCCCCACGAAGTCTTTGGTGAGCAGGCTAATGTCTGTGGATTTAGGATCCACCAGAAGGCTGATCCTGCTTCAGCATTCAGTAGGATTGGAGCAAGATCAGAGGCTGCCTAGAAGATGAATATTAACTCTGGACAAATTCGAAATCTGATCAATGTTGACTCTAACCGTGTTTTAAATTAAACAAGCTAAAAACAATAAACGTAGGGATCACTGTTTTGGAAAAATGTTGTAAACTAAAGCTTTAGTTTTAGTTTTTATTCATTATGTTCAAGAATTGTTGTGGAATGTTTATAATTCAAAGATTGGCAGGAAAAAAAAGTATAATGCTTACTCCTTCATAAATGAACACAGAGGCTTCAAAAAAAAAATAGAATGATAAAAATGCATTATCCAGAAAATGTTCCCTGACCTTAACAAGGAAATACTACAAACCACAGCGGCATGTGCCCGCTGTAACCAGGACAGGGATGGTTCACTGAAGGCGGTAGTTCTAACATTTAACAAGATAGAAAAGAGAAATAAAATTTAGGTCAAACAAAAACTTCCAGCAATAATTGTCATCTTATTAAAATGTATGTTGCTAGGATACTATATGTATTAAATTGTTTAAATAAATGGGAAGTTTCACACTGAGATTTACAGGCATGGCTGGAAACATAACCATTATTCAAGTTTGATCATGTGAAATGCTAAACTTTTAAACCCTTTCCTATTTTCCATTTTACAACGAACCTCTCATCCAAACCTAAGGAAATGTGATCTGGATATATCATTTTCTGTCTTTTTATTTGTTGCTCCATTATTAATTCCTACTAACCACAAATTGCAAAATTTTTATCAATTTCTATAGAAAAAGAAGAATAGGTTTTACAGTTTCCCCATCCTTTCATTTAATAATTTCAGGATATAGTGGTCTAAAAGAGGTCTTATTCTGAGACAAAATGCCAAAGCTCTAAAAGCCCATTGAAATCATTAGGTCTGGGGAAAAGGGAAGCATTCCAGAGCACTAGCCTGAGTTTCCAACAGTGCTGGGTTCTGATCACAGCTCTGCTGCTTCCTGACTGGCCTTCTCCTTAACTTCTGTAAGATGTGCTCCTTGCTCGGTTACTGATAGCGTTTTTGCAAGAATTGTATTATATGACACATGTAGACCATTATCAAGTTTATCAGGTCAAAAAGCTACACTTAAGCCACATTGTGTTCTGCTCACTAGCTTGTACCATGAAGAGGAAATTACAAGATGTAATGTTTCAAAATCATTATATGTATACTTGCAATATTTACCACAAACCTTTTTCATTATGAAATTATTTAATCTATCCAGGGTAAACTTTCTGATCAATAAACACCACACACAGAGGGACGTATTAAAGGCTGCAGGACCTTAAGCTTTCGGTGGAATGTCTCCTCTCCCTGGACACACGGGGAGTCCGGCCTGGGCCAGCCTCCTTGCAGGTGGCAGTTGTTGGGGACTGTGATCAGTTTCCCTGGGTGTTTATTTCATTTCATTCCTTACTAGGATTGGTTATACTCAAACTAACTCTACTGTGCCCATCCCACTTCTGACCACTGAGCACACTTTGGTTCTACTGCTCCACCCATCCAACTACAGGACATTTTGTTATGCAAAGTAGACATTCCTCATTCGCTGATGTTAGTAAGCCGTGGAGTCTCACAGGGAGGGAGAGTCACAATCCACTGATTAAAACTAAGTGAAGATGTCTTCAGCACTCACACTCATGCTTGGCACATTATTGACATCATATTTCTATGTTTGCTCTTGAGAAACAAAGAAAAGCAAAAACCATCGACTGGTTTACCACGTCCCTGGAGTGGGCTGGGTTTGAAAAATAAGCAAGGATTTGATCCAAATCTTTGGCATATGGATCACAAGATCATTTTCCTCTTTAAAAGAGCCCCCGTTATAGGTCATGAATAGGCTTAGAATTCCCATTTCTCCACAGCTAGGAGCCCACTCATGCCTCGACCACAATCTTTCCTTCTTTAAGTTGTCTCAAGAAATTGAGAAGGTAACTCCAGAACTGTGTGGGGAGATAAACTGCTTCTGGTCTCTTATAGATTTTAACCTGAGAATGACTTAGAATTAAGTAGAAGAATGTTTGAGAGACTCTTACCCAGTCGCTTTTACATATGTGGGTTAAGGAGTAAGTGCGTATTGGGTATTTTATGTGCCTGAGAGGTGTAAAGGAGTTTAACCCACCAGATTAAATTAAAATGTTTAACTCAGTACTTGATTCAGGATAATAACTTTAAGCTGAAATCTTACCATTCATATATAGTGTGGGAACATTAACAGCCTTTAGGATTCAACATATCTATAAGTTTAATCTATTAAAAGTTAAATACTCAAGAAGATTTTGTTCAAATCAGACAAGTGAAACATTTAAAAAGAAATAGAGTGTGTTATCTATATAAATGTCATTTATAATGGCAGATAGATTGTAGATACTTAATTAAATTGGAAAATGAGATAAAATTTTATTGAAGGTCCCCTTTAAAGTGATTATTACAATTTGGCAGACGAGTAAATATAGTAAAAAGATTTTTAAGAACTACTTTTTACTTCATAACTAAAATACTAATTTTTAAAAGCAGCCCCAGCCGCTTCTGTTCTTAAGAGCATCGCTATCACCGTTGTCATCGGTATGAGCCTGCCAGGACTGCTGTGATGAAGCACCGCGTGCTGGGGGTTGCAGTGACAGCACTGCCTCACACGTGTGAAGCCGGAGGTTAGGAGACTCGGTTTCTCCTGAGGCCATGGGGCATCTGTTCCACGCCTCTCTGACAGCTGCTGGTGGTTGCTGGCAATCTTTGGCACCCCTTCCCTGGTGGAAGCATCACCCAGTCTCTGCCTCCACACTTATATAACTTCCTCCCTGTGCACAAGTCCGTCTCTACATCTAAATTTCCTCTTTTCATAAGGACACTGCTCACCCTCATATACCCATCTAATGATCACATCTTAAATTGATTACCTCTGGAGAGACCCTCTCTACAAACATGACTTTTTTGAGAAACACAGTTCACGCTGTAACCCTGCCTACTACAGGTTTTCAACATTTCTTTCAGCCACATATAAATTTTTCCTTTAATCGGTTCCTGTTTTCCTTATATGACATACCTAACAATTTTCAAACTGATGTCACACAATACTGTGTTCACATTCTGGCTCTGCCACTCATTCAGCAAGCAATTTAGTTTCTATTCTTTTGTCTTTTAAAATGAGAATGGTAATGTGCTCCTTACAGAGCCATTATAAGCATTAAATCTATTGAAATCACCCAGAAAAATTTATTTTGAGTATTGGAATCGCAGTGAATGAAAGGTACTGCTGCTACTGCACTGTCTGTTTTTATTGTTGCTTATTCTTGGAGAGAGGGAAATGTTTGTCCTTTTTTTTTCCTTTGCTAAATCATAACTGCATACATTAATGCATTTATGGGGCACAAGGCGCTGATTTGATATACAATGTGGCGTGCTTCCATCTGACTGATTAAGGTAGGTTTAAGGTGTTAGTTGACGCTCAGCTGGCGTTCCTTCCTTTCCCTTTTGGAATTTCTCATTGGTTTCAATTCTGACAGGGATGTCTGCATGTTAAAATTAAGATTTAGGAATAGAATGGAGTTAGGAAAATTCACAGGATACAAGTAAAGAGACTATTTTGCAAGAAGCAAGAGATCAAGATTTCTAATTCTAATAATATGGAAGATAAGATATTATTTATATTATCCAGCTTCAAAACACCAAGATATTATGGATAATATATAACAAACATCATTTTAAATGTACAGCTTAGTGCTTGAGAAATCAAGAGGATTCCCCCAAGGCCAGAAATAAAGAGAAAGTTGGAAGCCTGAGAGGGAGGCTGCTGCTCTCGCTGCCTGGGAGGCTCTCAGCTTTAAAGGCCTTCCTAACTTCCAGCATGTTAATTCAATTATGCATGTAAAAGTTCGGGGAATGAAATAACCATCAAAAAGTAGAACATCTCAACCAACACTGAGCAAAAAACCCAGAGAAGCAGGGGACTGCGTGTGGAGGGAGAGCTGAAGTACTTTTGTCTCGGACCAGGTGTATGCTTTTCAAGCATGTGACCAGAAATATGTACACATGACGTTTAATTTGGGGATGGTATGAAAGTGAAGTTTCAAGCTCTGCTCATGCTTAAGGCACGTTCTGCAGAGCTGCTCGATGGGCCTCGTCGTCTCTCGGGATCGGTCTAAACGGGAGCAGGTCCTTGTTACAGGCTCCTTCTTCCATCTTCCCCTCCGCATCCTCTCCCCCTTTATCAATGACGTTATGAGTTTAGTGAATATCATTGACCAGCTAACGCCACCCTGAGACTTGCCTGTGAGTCTCTTACTTCAACCCACATCCCACCTGTAGTGTTTCCATAGGGGAAGAGTTCTTCCTTCTCCTTTTTCTTTCTAAGGTTTTATGACCAAACTCAGCACTTCGCTGCTTTGGGTTCCAGCACTTCCTCAGGGCCACCGTCCCGAGGATCCCTTCTCATGTCTCGAGTCTCCCCAAATCCCACACCTCCCTCTCTCTCTCAATTTAACTTTTTCCAAGTCTCTCTCACAATTATAAATCAAAATAAAACTTTTTCCTAAACCTTGGGCCTCTGTTTCATCTGTTCTTTCTCTCTATACACAACATTCCCAAAAGCATCCAGGAGCGGGCAACTTGCTGCCTTAACATGAAACGGGCCTTACGCGCAGCCTTTTACTGACTTTTGCAGGATACGTCCTTTTATTAAATGGATGCAGCAGAGAAAGATCAAGCTTTCCTTGTTTCCTTTGGTGCTTGAAAAAGAAGAATCTTGAAATTAGAAGGCCACAGGTTCCATTTCCAAATCTCTAAATTCCATACATTCCATAAGCATCTCAGATTCTCTGTCTTAAAAATACTTACCGTCCTCTCCATAGTGATACAAGATTCCCCTATTAAGGGCTGGAAAGAAACCCCCCCCAATTTTCTCGACCTGGGTAAGCTCAGAAATTAACCCCCTACTCTCGACACAAAGAGGCTGCCCTTTCCAGGCCTCACCCTCTCACTGGAACAAGGTCACAGACAAAGGTTCTGTCTGAGTGGTTCCTTGAGTAGGGAGCACACACCCCAATTCCTTGCTTGAGGCAAAATCTACAAGGGCCACATTTCTGTGCTAATTTTAAGATTATTTTCTGGCAACAGACCTCAAGCCAATTGTGACATACTTCCCCAAAACATCCCATCCCCCAACCACCTATAGGATAGGATTTTAAATCCTCTAGGCAGAAGACTGGGGGGAGGGGTCCCAGTTGGAACCACCTCTTCTCCCCCCACCTCCACCTCAAGGTGCTTCTCACCCTCCTTTTGCTCCCCCCTCCTTTGCTCATCATGCTCCTCAATCTTTCTCCCGGTCAATAAACTCTGTCCTGTGGCTTAGCCCACCTGGTCTGGTCTGTGGTTTCATTCTTGAAACCACAAGACCAACGACTCGGCATAGAGAGAAATGCCAGCAACAATAACACGTTCTCTTTTACACCCCATATCAGAGAAGCATCACTTTTTATCTAGTTACCCACCTTAGAGACCCAGGTATATTTCTCCACTCCTTCCCTCTCACCTACTCACCCACTGAAAAGCCTTCTGACCCAAGGGCAAGTCACTGACCACGGTACTCACCGAAACATTCCAATGTTCAATGTTCATTCCAAACATTCCAATGTTCCAATCTCTCCAGAGGACTCCTGCAGAAGTATCGAATAAGTTTTTACTATCCTATGTGAGATTACGCATCCATAGTGGTTTCTATCCAAAGATTTAGAAGTATGTTTTGAAATATGAGTGTACTTGCTAGTACTACATATAAATATTTAGAATTTTAGAAAATACAAAGTTTATATTTATTAAATCTTGGTATCTTCTTTTTTTTTGTTTGACTCTCTTAAGATATTCTACATAGCAGTGCCAATCCATTTTGTAGAGATTATATTTTTTAAAGTATGAAGTTAGCACATTATAACATTAATTAGCAGAAAGAGGTGTTTTTAATGAGATTATAATCTAAAAATTTTAGTACAATAGTACAATCACTATAATATACAGTATAACTTCTGCAAACTGACCACCCAAGAGACTGTAACAAACTGGTCAACATATGGAGGTGGTCACCATAAAGAATTAGGCCTACTATACTGATATGTACATGTGGTGTTTGTCTCGTCTATGAAAATTAGGTCAACTTAAGGAGGAGGTCAGTATAGGGTAGTGGTCACCTACGGAAGTTGCACTGCATATAATATTACAAAATTATTGCAATTATATAAAAGACAGACTAAAAAGGACAATAGTCAATAATTTAAATTTGAATTTCTCAATTTTATATTTATAAAGTTTTCCTGAATTTACTTAAAGAAAAGAACATGGAAGCAAGCAAAAATAATTTTTAAGATATGTTTTCCTTCATTTATTTTAAATTTCTCAAGGATAGGTATTAATATTTTCCTCTAGAGATGTGCTTCATATTTGATAATGATGAAAACTATCTAATAATAACATCCAGATGTTAGATCTATTATTGGATAAAATTTTCAACTTCCAATATTATCCTTTTTCTATCAGAACCTAATTTAAAAGCCATGAAGATATAAAATATGTATGGAAAAAGAATATATATGGGAAATAATGTATTTTTAATGTCTGTTATACACATAGTAGTGTATAATAATGACATTTGTAATATAAAGAAATGTTAAAAATTACTATTTTAATTTTTTGATAACTTTTCTTTTCTATTCTTTTCTTTCTTTTTCTTTCTTTCTTTCTTTCTTTCTTTTCTTTTCTTTCTTTCTTTCTTTTTTTTTTTTTGAGACAAGAGTCCTGCTTTGTCACTATTGGTAGAGTGATGTGACATCATACCTCACAGTAACCTTAGACCCTTGGGTGCAAGCAATCCTCTTGTCTCAACCTCCCAAGCAGCTGGGAATACAGGTACCCACCACAATGGCTTCCTAGTTTTTAGAGACAGGGTCTCACTTTTGCTCAGGCTGGTCTTGAACTCCTGAGCTTAGGCATTCCACAAATCTACCTCTGCCTCCCACAGTGCTAGGATTAAAGGAGTGAGCCAATGTGCCCAGCCTTGATCACTTTATTTTCAACACTTAAAGATATATAGTTGAATTTAATAAGATAATTAGTCTTTGAGGTCAGTAAAAGTATATCTGTGAGATAACTACTCATTTTTTTCTATTTCCTTGAAGTTGCCATAACAACAGAATAGGTGGTATGAATGAACAAAAAATTTACCATTATTAAAATCAAATGTTTGCAAAACTATACAATTTATTTAGAGAAAAATTGCTTAGAAAATATTCACTGGTGCTGAATATTAAACAATAATTTCCATAGTGTGGGTACCAACTCTTTTATGTAGTTTTAGTAGAATTCAGCAATGAATCTATCTGATAATTTTATGTTACTGATAATTTTTTATTACTGCTTTGAACATGCTGGTCATTATTGCTCT
Organism: Perodicticus potto; assembly: GCA_963574655.1. Lineage (NCBI taxonomy): Eukaryota > Metazoa > Chordata > Mammalia > Primates > Lorisidae > Perodicticus > Perodicticus potto. The sequence continues at coordinate 22,483 of CAUYRH010118623.1, forward strand.
GTTCAAGAGTTTTATTTCTTCCTGTGTCTTGGGAGGTCATATGTTTCTAGGAATTCATTCATTTCCTCTACATTTTCCAGTTTATGAGTCTAAGGATTTTAATGATATTCACAAATAGTATTTTGTATTGCTGTGGTATCAGTTGTAATGCTTTCTTTCTCATTTTTTATAGCACCCATTTGGGTCCCATCTCTCCTATTCTGGATTAAGATAAAAAGTAGTCTATTGATTTTATTTATCTTTTCTAAAAACCAACTTTTTGTTTTGTTGAGCCAATATTGCTTTTTTGGTTTCCATTTTATCTAGTTCTGCATTGATCTTTGCTATTTATTTTCTTCTATTGACTTTTCCTTTGGTTTGTTTTTCTCTTTTTGTTTCCTTGAGATGTAAATTGATGTCATAATTTGTGATCTTTCTGTCTTTTTTATGTACGTATGTAAGGCTATGAATTTACCCTTTGGACTGCTTTTGCTGAATCCAATAGATTTTGATAGCTTGCACCCTTTTTGTAATTCAGTTTAAGGAATCTTTTGATATCGACCTTAATTTTATTGATGCAATAATTGTTCAGTTGCATGTTTAATTTCCATGATTTTGTGTAGAGTGAGTGTTTCTCTTAGAATTGATTTCTAGGCTTTCCACTGTGGTTACAGAAGAAACATGGTATAATTTTGATTTTTGTGAATTTGTTGAGACATATTTGGTGGCCTAAGAGATGATTAGTCTTGAAGAATTTACCATGTGCTGATAGGAAGAATCTATATTTAGTAGTTTTGGGATAGAATGAATGTTCTTTAAACCATGTTCTTTAAATAGCTACAAATCTATTTGTTTTAGAGTACCATTTAAGTCAATGTTCTTCTAACTTATTTTCTGCTTGGATGATCTGTACAGCTGTGTCAGTGGGGTGTTTAAGTCCCTGGAAGTTATGATGCTTTCTTATATCTTTGCTTAAATCTAACAGAAATTCTTTATAAATCTGAGAGATCCTGTGTTAGGTGTGTATATATTTTGGATTACTATGTCTTCTTGTTGAATTGCTCTCTTTACCATTATATAATGGCCATCTTTGTTTTTCTTTACCAATTTTTATTAAAGTCAATTTTATCTGATACGAGAATAGCTACACCTGCTCTCTTTTGGTTTCCATTTGTATGGAATATTTTTTCCATCCTTTCACCCTGAGTTTGTTTAAGTCCTTGCAGTTAGATATGTTTACTGGAGACAATAAATACTTACTTTGTATTTGTTAATCCATCCAGCTTGCTGCCTGCCTATGTCTTTTGAGTGGTGCACCAAATCTGTTCAAGTTGAGTGGTAGTACTGATATTTGGGATTCTGTTCTGTTCATTGTATTGAGTGGTGCTTTATTGTTTTGTTTTCTCCCTCATGCTGTATTTTTATATGAGTGGTGAGGTTTAGTTTCTGGATGATTTTACACTGGTTAGTGTCTATTGCACTGTTCCATGTAGTGTACAGTTCTGAGTACTTCCTGTAGCACAGGTGTGGTCTTGATAAATTCCCTCATTGTTTGTTTGTCTAGAAAATCCTTTATTTCTCTGGCAATTATGAAAACTTAGCTTTGCAGGATACAAAATTATAGGCTGGTAGTTGTTCCATTTAAGAGGACAGTTTAAGAAGTTGGTAGTTGTTCCATTTAAGAAGATGAGGGCAGTGCCTGTGGCTTAGTGAGTAGGGCACTGGCCCTACATACTGAGAATGGGGGGTTCAAACCCAACCACAGCCAAACTGCAAAAATAACAACAACAACAAAAAGACTGAAGATGAGGCTCCATCATCTTCTGGTTTGTAAGGTCTTTGCTGAGAAGTTGCAGTTAGTCTGACTGGTTTTTCTTCATAGGTTAGCTGACGCATTTGTCTTACTGCTTGCACAATTTTCTCATTCATTTTTACTTTAGCCAAGTTGATTACTGTGTATCTTAGATATTCCCTGTTTACTATGAATCTCCCTGGTATCTGATGACAAATTCACATCTGGATGTCTGAGTTTCTGGCAATAACAGAGATGTTATCCTCAGTAATTCCCTCCAACAAATTGTCTGTGATTGTGCTTCTTCTTCTTCCTCAGAGATGTCTATAATTTGCATATTACTTTGTTTTGCATGGGCCAATATTTCCCTAGGTGATCATTTATTCTTTTTTATTCACTTTTCTGCCCCTTTGAATGGCTGAGTTATCTCAAGAGTGTTGTCTTTAAACTCTGAGATTCTTTCTTGTTTGTTTTACCTGTTGTTGCAGATTTCTCTTATATTTTGAAATTCCCTAAAAGACTTTCATTTCTTTAGGTTTGATAATATCTTTTCTTATGTTTTCTAGCTTTTTAGTGACTTTTTCATTTGTTTTCATTGATTTCTTAAAACAGTTTTCAGCTTCCTTTAGTTGGTTTTCAAGTTTCTCTTTATTTATAATTATCTGTTTGCCATCTATATTTTTACTTCTATTTCTGTCATTTCAATGGACTTCCTTTTGGATGGAGTCCACTACTGGAGTTCTACTTTGATGCCTTCAGAGTTTCAAGTTATTTTGTTTTGATTTCTTCTCATCTGAGTCCTCTCCTCTTACCTCAGGGTTAATAGGTTTGCAGCTCACCTGTTCTCCTTTTCCAGCCACTCTACTGCTTAGTTAGGAGAAGGGAAGGTGCATAGATAGTGGTTTGAGTCCTGCTTTTGACTATTCCCCGGCAGAGGACAGGCAGGTTCACTGAGAGCCTGCAGGGGAGCTGTTTTGTTTTGTCATTTCCTCCTGCAATTGTCACAGTTCAGCCAGCACTAGATGATCTTTGTGCAAGGTGGCTGGATGTTGCAAGATGGTATTTGAAGTTTGGGCTGGGGGCTAGGTGAGATCCTCTCAGTACAGGCTGGTGTTATAGGGGACAGTCCTGCCCAGAGTCTCCCCCAAAGGTTTCAGTAGAAACTGAGTGATTTTATGTTGGCAATGGTCATGGGTGTTAGGGCTGGGTTATTTGACCAAACCAGGTTAAGATGTAATGACAGCATGGGGCTGGGGTCCCAGGCAGAGTTTTGGCCACCTTGGTGTTCAAATGTAATGCTGTGATCTTGAAAGTGGTATCATGGGTCGCAGGAGCTCTGGAACCACAGGGGCAGAGGCACAGCAAATGCCTCAGAGCTGGAATGGGAGACTGCAGAGGCAGAGGGATCTTCCACTGGCACAGGGAAAGTGCACAGGCAGGGCCAGCTCCAGTGGCTCAGGGACCACAAAGGAGGGCCAAAGCTTCTGGATAACTGGGGATTTCCTGCTGAGGCAGTTGCCCAGGGCTTCCCAAGCGGTGCCTGTGGCACCTGAGGCACGTCCTTTGCTCAGATCTCATGCTGCATCTGTCAGCTCCCAGTCACTGAACACAGCACAGGAGAGCATCCACTCTGCCTGCTCCCTCCCAGGTCAGATGGGGCTGATGAAAAGGCTTAAATGTCCTGAAACACTTCTCTAGGGTTTTATTTTACTCCTTCCAAGAAGAGGCATCTGTCAGTAGGCATTTTGTGTGCAATTTTCAATACTTTCCTTGAGAGTGGTGGGCACATGGGCTGCTTCCAGTCCACCATCTTTCCCCAAAAACCCTAAATTAATATTTGTATTGAACTCTGAATTTGGTGGCAAACAATACCCTACTCAGACGTTATGTTAAGTACATGGTCTGTATAATGATAGTTATAAAATTTTTAAGGGATAGCTGACATAATGCTTAGCATGTTTATAAATTGAATCTCAAGATGTAGAAATTATGTGTGTAAATGACTGCATTGCTCTTCTAAATATTTCAATTTATTTCTTTTTTTCTTGGCACAATATATTGATTAGGTGCAGTGAAAATGGCAGGACTGAATATAATGGCATTTCCACAAAAATGGGATGGATTTCCGTGTTCTCAAATGACTCAACAAAGGCACATGAAGAAAGTTATCTTTTCACCTGTCCTGTACACAACTGGTAGAATTACCCCAATAAGCATGGCAAACACCTGACAGCAAATTTAAAACTTCTGCCTCTTATAGAATCACATTAAAACTTAAAGAAATATATGATTCTTAGAAATAATCTTTGTTCTTCCTGAAATCTTATGAAATTGCATATAAACTCCCCATGCTTCCAAGAACCAACTTAAAAATGTTCTTGCAAGCTAACTTTGCTCAAACGGCCAGCTAGAGAAGCCAGAATGTGAACAAAACACTACCAAGATTTATTGCTTTTCAAAAACAAAAACCAAACAACAATCATTAGTAAGAGGGTAACATGAGAATAGTAAGCAAGAAATGAATGAGGCAAGTTACTGAAAACATACTTCGGTCCAAAATGCCATCTATTATTATACCCTTTTCTACATATGACTATCAGGCTAAGATATTCGGTGCAAGAATTCAAATTAGGAAATAGAAACCTATATCAAATTATGGAGAATACATTATTTACTAACAATTTATTGCATGCTGAGTACAGTGCAATGATGGAGCTCAGCCATAGGGAGGTTACAGAGACATATTTCTTACAGCAACTGACCTCAGAAGACTTACAAAGTCGTGCAGGAAGAGTAATAGGAATGGATGCTTGCCTATAACACAAAGGTGAGTGAGATAATGGGGCAACAGGAGGACAAGCAAAGTGCCCTGGCAATGAAGAAAAAAACACTTTAAGAAAAAATGGTTTCTGAGTGAAGTACAGGAAGTTTACTAGTGTTTTATAAATGTATGGGATTTCAAGACCAAGGAAACTCGTTAGCAAAGCTAGAAAATCCTAAGTACACATCTGTCATGCAGGGTCAGCACATTATGTGTTTGAACCTGATTGCAAATGTGTAAGTAGATGAAGAGAAATGCAACAGTCAGGGCCATGTATAGCAAACAGTTAGAACTACCATATTTTGCCACATATAATGCTCACAGTTTTGCACAAACTTTTGAGGGAAAAATAAGAATGCACATTATACGTGGGTAGTATAGCTTAGGAGCAGGGTATCCCAGCAGGTCTCCTCAGGCTACTGGGCCTCCTGCCTGAACCCACCAGTACATGAGGTCGCAGTGTGGGAGGATTCCAGATCCAGTGGGAGGGGGCCAGAGGGGCCACTGCCAAGTGCTGTGATCAGCAGAGCAGGAGATAGCCATGTGGGGCAAGGATCAAGGCCCAAGGCCCAGCCACACAGAGGAGACTGGGAGCCTGCCGGTAAGCAACCAGCCTTAGAAGATCTCATCCCCTCAGCCATTGGTGGCCATCTCGCTTGCTGCCCTTAACATGTGGGGAGGGAAGGGCTCCGGAGAGAGAGGGAAAGGGCAGCCTTCACAGAGCAGGTATGATCTGCATGCTCACCACGGGAGCATTAGTGCTCCCTAGAAGTGTCTTTCCCAGCCAGGAGCCTGCAAATTTCTCCAGGGGCATTTTCCTCAATCTCCAAAGGGCCAAAATCACAGTCATGCTTTACACATGGGAGTGTACGTCACAAGGAAATGCAGAAATACAGTCTGTAATTGCTACAGACAATTAGGGATCATCGACGATTTTTGAGAATACATGCAACGTAAACTGACCAAACATTTATTTTAGGAAACATTGCTTTGATAATAATGTAAAAAAGAAGCACAGAGTATACTCAATAATATTTGATAAATATATCATAGAAGGGCAAGATGGACATCAGAGAAGATATCCTGCAAATCTAGGTAAGACCCCTGAGGACAAGGGCTGAGGCAGAGTCTGGGGGGTAAAGTGGAGGACAGAGCAAGCGATGAGCAGTGTTAGGAAGTGACCTACGGCCGGCACAGCTGGGTAACTATGATTGTTGCTCCATTTAGGATATAGCGTCTTTGTGGAAGTAACAACATAAAATAGTACCCAGTTTCATAAACGCACGTCATAATCCTGAGCAAAGTATCTCCATCAATCTTAGTAATTATGAATACAAATACAAGGACTAAATACAAAGACTAAACAGTTTACATTTAAAAAAGCATCCCGCTTTCACATCTTCACAGCCCAGAGAAGGAGATGAAATTTAAGTAGAGAGCTACATAAGCCAAGTTCCCAATGCTGATGGGAAGAGTCCGTAGGAAAGGGGCCAGGACAAGGTGGGATACAACGGTTGTGAGAGAATCATGGAATAAGGGGGGCACAGGGTGAACAAACCAGCAGGACAAAATGACGCTCAAGGAAAGATACGAAAGGGAGGGCCTGTTAGACAACTGTAATAAGGTAAACAAATGAGCAATTAATGCAGGAGTGGAAGAAAATTATTAGGAGAGTTTCTCAGGGATTTTTAAGAGACAGAAAATAGCCAACTTGCATAAAACCCGAATAGTAAGATGAGAAATGGGATATCATTTCATTGTCTCACGTTCCTTTTCAATGTTTAAAGTATGATGTGTCAGAATGTTTTTTAAAAGGTTAATGCACACTACTCCCTGCTACTATTGTAGAATTTGGATCAAATAAAATCAAGTAGGAAAGAATGGAAATACACAGTAGCAACCAGGAGACACACGTGGTGATTCAACCTCTGTAGAGCAGTCGCTGAGAACGAAGTGAGGCGTGGGGCCAAGTTTTCAAGCTAGGACCTTTGGATAATTATGTCAATTGTAGAAATAAAACTACCTGAGATATAAAACATATTTGGGAAAAGATAGTGAATTGTTTTCAGATAACTGACAATCAGGTAATAGACAAAGATCCGATTGCAATTTGTTGACTCCTGGGGAATGTGCGGGAACCAAGTCAGGGCTCAAACATAAAATGTATGCAACATGTACTAAAATGGAAAAAAATATAACGACTAACATTTATAAAGTTGAAAATGGGTATCCTGTAAGATAGAGAGGAACAATAAATAAATTACAGGAACTGGTTACAGAAATATGAGAAATATAAGTTAATTGTTCTTCTGTCAAGAAGCTTAAAACTTGCTAGGAAAAATAATGTTTAACTCTTTGACACATATATGTATTATACATATTTATGTATAAATGTCTACAAATCATAAGAGTGGCACAAGGGGTAAGTATCCAAAGTAGGTCACAAAGCTTTCCCAAAAGTAATGATGTGCCAACTAACTCTCAAAAGATGAGTTCTCCTTAGAGGAGGTGAAGGACCGTTCAGACACAGAAGGGCTCGTGGACAAAGCTACAAAGACAGCCCACTCAGCAATCTAGCAGCAGTTGACCAAGTCGTGAGTGCATGTCGTTTAGGGAAGTGGCAGTGAATTAGAGAGGTAGTTACAGAATGGCATGTAGAAAGTCAAGCATGTCATATTTAGGAAATTGAGAAGACACTGACGATTTTTAGACATTGAGCAGCACCCTGCAGGCTGATACTCCTCTCTCCGCACCCCAGTCCAGATTCTTCCCCTCCGCCCACTCCCCGGTTTGTGTCTCCAATCTCCTTCCACGACCCTTCCAGGCTCCCCAGGGACCAAAGATGTGCCTAACTGAACTTCCTGCTCTCTGTCTTTGTTAAAATATTAGACTGGAAACCTTGAAACACAGTGTCTCAAAACTGGTTAGTCTCTCCATTTTAAATGTTTGTTGTTGTTGTTGTTGTTGTTGTTGTTATTTTGGTTTCTAGTTTCATCTTAGGAGATGAAACTCTTTTGCAATATGAATATAGTCTCCAAGATGTCATCTGTGAAGATTAGGTACAAAATGTCTAATAATGTCTTTTTTAGGGTCAACAGAAAAAAAGGAGTATTAAAACAGACCATTTCAATGATTTCCTTTCATTATTTAAAAAAATTAAAAATATTCTCATTCTATTGGGAGTTTTGGTCAGTTAAATGTTGCCCAACTTCAGAAGATAACAATCCTTACCATACCTCCTTTCAGAATTTTCTATTGGTGCCATTTCCTGATTGTCTCATGACGGTCAGATCAACCCTTCATTTAATGTATAATTAAAATGATCAGTAAGGTAAATGTGCTACAGAGCCACAACATGAAAGTCAAATAACTTACAAGTAGGAAAAGAAAAAAGATTACACAAAAGTGATTTTGATGTGATTTATAAAAATGTCTAAAATTTGAGATGAAAACTTATAAGCAAATTTAAATAACAAGTATAAAAATATATGGTAGCCAAGCACTAAGAACAAGCATTCCCGTTTCTGTAACAAATGTATCTTCTCTTCAAATGAAAATGTCTTGCACTAAAAATAGAAAAGTAGTGTTTTTCCTATTCTGGAAAACACTAGAAGATATCGGCCTGGGGAAAGACTTCATGAAGAAGACTGCCATGGCAATAGCAACAATAGCAATAATAAACAAATGGGATTTAATTAAACTGAAAAGCTTCTGTACAGCCAAGGAGACAACAACCAAAGCAAATAGACAACCTACTCAATGAGAAAGGACATTTAAA
>CAUYRH010118625.1:0-25953 GCA_963574655.1 Perodicticus potto
GTGTGGAAGGTTTGCACCTGGCCCCAGCCGAAATGCAACAAAAAATAGCTGGGCATTGTGGCAGGCACCTATAGTCCCAGGTAAGATATCACCTAAGCCCAGGAGTTGGAGGTTGCTGTGAGCTGTGACGCCAAGGCACTCTACTGAGGATGATAAAGTGAGACTCTGTCTCTAAAAAAAAAATAATAATGATAATAAAAATAAAAAATCCAAGAAAAAAAAAGGCAGACCTCACTTAAATTCAAATTTCTGATACCGAGTTTACTTGGAAGATAAGCTTTCAAATTAGTAAGAAGGGCCTTTAATGTGGTCATCATGTCTAATTCAAAAACAAATATAACTTGGGCGGCGCCTGTGGCTCATAGAGTAGGGCGCTGGCCCCATATACCGAAGGTGGTGGGTTCAAACCCGGCCCGGACCGAACTGCAAAACAGAAAAACAACCGGGTATTGTGGCGGGTGCCTGTAGTCCCAGCTGCTTGGGAGGCTGAGGCAAGAGAATCACCTAAGCCCAGGAGTTGGAGGTTGCTGTGAGCTGTGTGACGCCATGGCACTCTACTGAGGGCGACAAAATGAAACTGTCTCTACAAAGAAAAAAAAAAAAAACAAAAAACAAATATAAATTAATACAAGTCGATTTTCAGGGGAAAATGTTAAACTAGGAAATACTTGTCAGCTAAGTTTTAAATCTATTTAAAGAAATTTATTTTCAAATATAATCCATAATCAGGCAGAGCCTGTGGCTCAAAGGAGTAGGGCGCAGGCCCCATATGCCGGAGGTGGCAGGTTCAAACGCAGCCCCGGCCAAAAACTGCAAACAAACAAACAAACAAAACCACTCAAATATAATCCCTAATCTATTTAGAAATATAATATTCTCATAATGAAACACACACCAAAGTGATAATCAGGAAACTGTTTCTTATTCTACCTCTAAGGGTAATTCATAACCTCGAAGCCTATGCTTCTTGATTGATAAAATGAGGAACATTGAAATCAATTTTTTTTAAGAGAATGCATAATCACAGTCAGAGAGCCTAGTTCAAATCCTATTTGTGCTATCTACTAGCTGTGTAAAGCTGGACATGGTCTAGCTCTTCATATGAAAGCACTTAAGACAGTGCCTAGCACATTAACTCTTATTTTCCTTCTTTCTTTTGAAATTCCCTGATTTGAACATAAGTTGTTAGAGTTATGCAATTGTTTCCTTCTCTTGAAATAATGAACATCCAAATTTAATAAATATTTCTCTTATCCTTCTAAGTCTTAAAACTTACCATCTACCAATTCGTTTCAAAATATAAAAGCTGAGAATTCATACATATTACTTATTAAAGCAACACCTCATATTTATTAAAGAATACCTCAGAGAAGTGATCTGTGAAAGTACAATCATACAAACTGCTAAAAACAGATTATCGGGTCTTGGGCCCCTCAGATAATTCAGGCATTCAAAAGAGAAAGCAGAATATAAGTCCCACCCTATCAGTTTTCTTGCTCCCCTTAAGCCAACAGAATAATACAGCAGCCTAAATACTCAAGCTACAGATACAGGAAGCACTAAGGCCAGTTGTTTTTCCCCTTTACCTGCTATTGTCTTAAATAGTATAAGGCATGTCTAGAGTTCCCTAATACACCCATAGGAGAGCTACAGAATGAAGTAAATACGAGGTCTGACAATTAAGTTCACAAATTTGCCCCTGTGTGCTTATTTTGGCAGCACTGTATGCACAGCTCAACATGGTTTTGTAACTTTGGTATATTAGTATCTCATAGCTGTGTTTGTATAGATATGTGGCAATGTCTTGCTGAGTGGTATTCATTATTGCTGTTGGGTGTTTCTGCTTGCCGTTCCAAGAATGTTGGAGGTTGAATTGGAGCCATGAACAAACATTAAATTCATTGTTAAACTTGGCAACAGTGGAAGTGAAATCACAGACACGTTAGTCTAAATTTATGAGGATAATGCCATGAAGACAGTGGCAGTATACAAATGGATTAAACCTTTTTCTGAGGGAAGAGAAAGCATCACTAATGAAGAGAGGTTAAGGTGGGCAATAACATTGCAAAATTTCATCGAATTGTGTTTCAGAACTGTCAGCTAACTGTGAGAAGCATAGCAGACCAAGTAAACACTGATTCAGAAATAGGAAAATCTTAACTGAAAATTGTGGCATGAAAAAGGTGTGTGCAGGCGGCGCCTGTGGCTCAGTGAGTAGGGCACCGGCCCCATATACCGAGGGTGGTGGGTTCAAACCCGGCTCCAGCCAAACTGCAACAAAAAATACCTGGGCCTTGTGGCAGGCGCCTGTAGTCCCAGCTACTTGGGAGGCTGAGGCAAGAGAATCACTTAAGCCCAGGAGTTGGAGGTTGCTGTGAGCTGTGTGACACCAGGGCACTCTACCGAGGGCGATAAAGTGAGATTCTGTCTCTAAAAAAAAAGGTGTCTGCAAAAATGGTCCTGAAGGAGCTCACTGATACGCAAAGGAGAGTCAAAGTTTGCCAAGACCTTTTGGAGAGGCAAGACAATGTTTGGGGCCATGTTATTATCACTGGTGTTGAAACATGGGTGCACCAATACAACCCTGCAACAAAGCATCAAAGTGCCCGATGAAAATCAGCCATTTCTCCACAACCAAAAACGTTCTGTCTAAATCAAGAGTCAAAACAATGTTACTAACCTTTATTGGTATCAGAAGGATTATTCATTACAAATTTGTACCAAGTGGAAAGACAGTTAACCAAGTTTTCTTTTGGAAGTGCTATAAAGGCTGCATGAAAAAGTTTGATGAAAATGACCTGAACTTTTCACCAAGAATACATGGCTCTTGCAACATCATCATAACAGCGTACCGGCTCACATGGCACTGTCTCTGAAGGAGTTTTTAGCCAGCAAACAAATATTTGTATTGAAACACCCTTCCTTTTCACCTGATCTGGCCCCCAGTGACTTTTTTCTTTACCAGAGGATAAAGGAAATATTGAAGGGAAGACATTTTGATGACACTCAGGACATCAAGGGTAACACAATGACAACTCTGATAGCCATTCCACAAAGAGTTCTAAAATTGCACCAACAGGTGAATGAGGTGCTGGCATCAGAGACTAGCTTTCCAAGAGGAGCACTTCCAGGGTGACCATAGTGATACTCAGCAGTGAGGTATGCAGCACTTTTTCTAGGATGAGTTCATGAACTTAACTGTCAGACCTCCTATGCATCTATTCGTTTGCAGTTACCAAAATAACATAACTCCATATATTCTGGGGTAAGGTAAACATGACTTTACTCATGATTGAAATGTACACTTTACTGTTAATACATGCCTAATATTTACGAAGTTTATGAAGAGCTACTTGAATGAAGGAAATATTTTAGGCTGACAATGTTCTTCAATACTGCATAGCAACTAGTTAAAACACTTTATATAAAGTGGGGAGGGGGTAGTTAAAAATGAGCTCTAAATATATGGAACTCACATTTAAGGAATTCTTATCATACCGGACACACAGAGGTGGTCTGAAAGGTAGGAAAGGTCCTTGCAATGGCTTTAATCCTGGCCTTCCCATCAAACTCTGAATGAGGCCTTAAATACTGGTACGTATCACAAAAAAGAAAGTGGACCTAGAAAGTTTTGGTCTATTTCACCATTTTGTTTAGGGCCAGCCAATTCCGTTAATTTAAAAAGAGGCCTCTAAACTGTTGAAAATATTTTGAAAATAAAAAGAAACACATTCTTAGAAATTGTGACTATGTAGGTTCCAAAAATAATAGCTAACACAGCCAGTTTATAAAAAGAAAAAAGGTATCACATATGTTTAACTCTACCTCCTTTTCTTCGTGGTTTAGGAACTGGGTGGTTAGGATGCCTAAGGTAGGAAGAGGAAAGGAAAAGGAAACAGTAATTGATACGTAATGACAGGAAAGCAGCCCAACACCCAAAGTGCTCACAATGATTCCATTTCCGTTTTTCCCTCTATCATTTCAAGGTCAAAATACTTGAAATATGGTAAGTTCAAAGACTTAAAAATTTAAAACAAAGTTTTGTCCTTAAATTTGAATGGTCATATCAAACGGAAAATTTGCAGAAAGGCTTGCTCTTCAGGTCTTAGAATTTTGGACAGGATAATTTAATTGACTTTATTAGAAGCTCACCCCTTGATAAAAATATTCTCATATTCTCAGAGCTACTTCACTTTTGTTCTAATTGTCTGGCAAGAATATCAGACTCTGTCAAATTGAAATAAACCATTTAAGTTTTGAAAGACTATTTTAATCATGAGTTAATAAATCATTGCTAAGATGAATACAAGAAAATCTAAGACAAAGAGTTCCTTACCTGTTGTACAAATTTCTGATCAATGTATCTCTTTGCAATGCTAGGCTGGAAATCAGGGCTCTCCAAAAATCTCAAGAAGAATTCATACACCAACTATGAGAGAAAGTCAAATAAAAGCTAAGATGACACCTATAAAACACTACTGTAAGTCATCATTTCCCGTAAGAAACACAACGGCCTTACCAACTTAGGGAGATTTCAGATATCATCATAAAATGTAATGAGCTGGCAAGTTTTAAAATACAGGTTTTTAAAAAACTACATATTCACAATTTAGTTTCCTGAGCTAGTAAACTTTGAGATTTATTTTATTGCTTTATATTACTTATTGACAGGAGCTAGAAAATAATGACAGTGCATTTAAGGCCATTTCACAAGCCATACTCATCAGGAACAACAATGTTCCTCTGCAGTGGGCTAATAACCTACCTCGATTTAATCTCTGGAGTTCCTTAAATACAAGGTCAGAAATTTCTAAGAGGGGCAGTGTATCAATAACAATTTTTTTTAAAGAAATAAAAACCTTCAAGTCTTTCTATAAAACTATAGTGGGAAGACTAATAAAATCAAAAACAGCATACCATATTCACACATGGGATATAACAAACTAAATTATGTAGGGGCTAGGGAAGAAATGTCTGTCTACCACAACAAATAAACCGAAGTCACAGCAGGTCTTCTACGTAACAAGTGCCAGGTATCCTAAAAATAATACGAAATGTTTACTTGCTACCACAAATCAGAATTAAAGGCAGTATCTGGTTCAGTTTGCCACTGTCATACCTACTTTCAAAGAGAAAGGCAAATACAACTGAAGTTTTCTTTTTTATTGTAGCCTAATAAATCTAATAGCTGTAAAAGGCAGAAATTTAGCTACAAATTACCTTAATCTATGAGCTATTAAACAATACTATATTAATTTAGCACCCTCAAAATGAAAAAGGAGGATTTGATCTCAAAATAAAAATAGTCACGCAATAAACATTTAGGGAACCAGTTAGGTATAAGGTCGATATAGAAGGGAAAATAAAAAGAAAAAAAAAGAGTAAGTGCTACTACATTAAATACACAGACTTAACAGCATGTAAAAGCCTTACCAGCTCTGGGCCCGATCATTCACCAAATGACAAAAACAATTTTTACTACTATGAGCTCAGTAACATCTTAAGGCTACGTAAGAACAGTTTGGAGATCTGAATAAATACAGTTTTTGTTTGCTGTACCTTTGCCCAATTATGCAAAAGCAGCATTGCCTATGTGGTCCAACATTACCTAACTTTCTGTGTTACAACAAGAAAAAAAATAGAAGTTGATATCAAGTAAATTTTACTCATGGATAATTTTCTTATTAACCAACAATACAGATAATTTTGCTCTAGGGTACACACATGCAAAAGTATATACAAAACTGATCATGCTCTGAACTGCCCAGTCTCTTGGACTGCTATGCAGTTTTGTTAACAATACAATTTATTTATTCTGTGCTTACTGTCATGTCCAATACTAGGCTACATATATCATGAACAGATATAGAGCACTGTACAGCTCTAAAACATTAATCCCCTAATTAGGGAGGTAAAACAAAACTAAAAACATTTAAAATAGTATACACAAGAATGATGAGAACAGGAGATACTTAGAAAAGGGCTACATCACCATGGAATTAGGTCAGTAGGACAAGTTTTAAGCAAGCAACAAGCAACTTGAGCCCTGTATTTGATTTAACTCTGGACAAACCAAGAAGAAGAGGGCTTTTATTTTATAGAAGGTAGGAGCCTGTCGACGGGTAGTATGGAATCACAGTCTCAGTCTTTACAGAGAAGTGTTCAGAAGTTGAGATTCTGTGATAACGGTGGGATCAAATTAAACATAAGCTAAGTGTAGTATGCATCAGTTTAGCCTATCTATACTTCTTCCCTTAGGATCAGGAATAATAGGGCTTAAGACTTAACTGTTTTAAGAGTAACAGCCTATCCTTTAGGAGACTTATAATATCAAGCTCAAATCAAACTGAATTCTCTAAACCACATCCAGATTAAATTTGTGCTATTCACAAATACCATGTATAATTTCTTACGTTGTTTCAGCTATATATTTCTAACACAGTGAACATTAAGTGACTGGTCAAGATTAAAAGCAAAATGCTGGGCGGCGCCTGTGGCTCAAAGGAGTAGGGTGCTGGCCCCATATACCAGAGGTGGCAGGTTCAAACCCGGCCCCGGCCCAAAAAAAAAAGTGCAAAAAATAAAAGCAAAATGCTGTTATGCAACCACCTTAGTACCAGTACAGAGATCATGACAAGTTACTTAAATATATGTTGACTAGCCATCCCTAAAAGAAGAAACACTCGTGACCTAGAGACCTGAAAATACTCAAAATGGCATAAGTTAGATTATGCTTCTATAAAATTGTATGCAGGGTTACTCTCTACACCCTTTATTCTGCATTATTTTTTCTTTGCATTTATCACACCTGACACAGAATGTATAAGGGCTGTCTATAAAGTATCCAGCCACATAAGATGAAAAAGAGACATAAATGGCTGGATACTTTCTGGACAGCCCTTGTATCGCATTTATTTATCATTTTGTTCTCCACAAGGGCATAAGGGATTTTGCTGAGTTTAGTACTTTATCCTCAATGTTTAGAATAATGACTGACACACAATAGATACTTAATACTTACTGAATGAATGGATGGAAACCATATTGTTAAAAGATTGTTTCTGTGTAGTTATTAAAGTTTCTGTTTTTTGGGCATCGCCTGTGGCTCAATGGGTAGGGTGCTACCGAGGGTGGCAGGTTCGAACCCAGCCCTGGCCAGCTACAACAGCAGTGGTAACTGCAGCAAGAATAGCCAGGCATTGTGGTGGGTTCCTGTAGTCCCAGCTACTCGGGAGGCTGAGGCAAGAGAATTGCTTAAGCCCAAGAATTAGAGGTTGCTGTGAGCTGTGACACCATGGCACTCTACCAAGGACTACAGAGTGAGACTCTGTCTCAAAAAAAAAAAAAAAAAAAGTTTCTGTTTTTCTTTCTTTTTTTTTTTCTTTTTCTTTTCTTAAGTTTCTGTTTTTCTATGAGAAGAAGTAATTTTCTTCATTAACCTCTAAGAAACAGTGTTGCAAACAAGAAACACTTCAGCAATGGATTCAGAATGGCAAACTTTACCTGTGTTCAATGCATGGGCTGGTCCTTCTGCTACTGTACACCAAAAAATACCCAAAAGATGAAAGATAACTAAAAAGTCCTAGGTGCAGTGGCTCACACCTGTAATCTTAGCACTCACGGAGGCTGAGGCAGGTGGATTGCGTGAGCTCACAGGTTTGAGACTAGCCTGAGCCAGAGTGAGACGTTGTTTGTAAAAATAGCTGGGTGTTGTGGTAGGCGCCTGTAGTCCCAGCTACTTGGCAGGCTAAAGCAAGAGAATTGCTTGAGCCAAAGAGTTTGATGTTGCTGTGAGCTATGATACCATAGCACTCCACCAAGGGCAACAAACTGAGACTTTGTCTCAAAGGAAAAAAAAAGATAACTCAAAAGTATAAGGAATGGAGGGTAATCTTAACGTTCTACTCAGTTCTAACTATGTCTAAGGTAGTTAAAATAAAACATAAAATTCTGTTCTTCACCCACTAAAAAGACTCAGGAGAATAAGTAACAGAAAATAGTACAGATGATTAAAGTATATGAAAATAAGCCTTAAACTAAAAGCTAAGGAACTGGAAATGATTAGCCCAGAGAGGTAAAGACTGAGAAGCAAGTGGTATAAGATGATCTAACCTGAATCCTACTAAACAGTTCTAGGTACTAAAGTAACAAGTGAGGTAGTACTAATGTGATTCTACTGAGTGAACCCTGGATGGTAAAATATTCAAGCCATACATTTGAGGGGATGCTTGAATGAAGTACTTACAACCAGACAGATTTAGTTAGAAGAAACTTAATGTAAGAATTAGATTTACCTACATAAGTTTTATTATCAATTTTCCAATGATGCTAGGGAAGTGAGCTGTCACACAATGGCATTTAGGGTAGGAAGACTACTACATCATCAGTCTCAACTAAGAAGATGTGTTACACAGAGGTACTTGTCAAATGGCAGAGTGAGGACTTATTTTACCATTAAAAACAACAGAAAACTGGCAGAAGAAAGAATAAATGAATGTGAATGTAGGTCAATAGAGATTATCCAGTTTGAGATGCAGAAAAAAAAAAGAATAAAGAAAAATGAACAACAGAGCTCCAGAGACCTATAGCAACACACACACACATATATGAGATTCCCAGGAGAAGAGGCAGAAAAAATTTGAATAATAGCCCAACAACTCAGATAGTGAAAAAATATTAATTTACACAATGAATTCTAAGTGGAACTTAATAACTCCAAGTAAAGTGAAAGAGATCTATATCTAGACACCTCATACTCAAACCGACAAAAGTTAAAGCAATAGGCTAGACACAGTGGCTCATGCCTATAATCCTAGCAATTTGGGAGGCCAACACAGGAGAATTGCTTGAAGCCACAAGTTCAAGACCAGCCTGAGCAACACAATGAGACCCTAACTCTACAAAAGATTTTAAAAAGAAAAAAAAACCTCCAGCCTGGGGCAGGAAGATTGTTTGAGCTCAGGAGTTTGAGACTGAAGTAAGCTAGGATTGTGCCACTTCAATCCAGCATAGGGTGACAGAACAAGATCCTGTCTCAAAAAAACAAAACCACAACTATTTAAACCACCAAGAGAAAAATGACTAATTATATATATGATGAGATACTTTGATTAATGGCTGAGTTTTCATCAGAAAACCATGGACATAAGAAGACAAGTGGGATGAAATCTTCAAAGTGTTAAAAGAAAAGACTGTTAGTGATTCTATATCCAGTGAAACTCTCCTTTAAAAATGAAGGGGAGGCTCAGTGCTCATAGCTCAGGGTTAGTGTGCTGGCCACATGTACTAGAGCTGTAGGTGCTTGGCCCAGCCTGCTAAAAAAACAACAACAAAACAGCCATGCACTATGGTGGGTACCTGTAGTCCCAACTACAAGGGAGGCTGAGAAAAGAGAATCGCTTGAGCCCAAGAGTTTGAAGTTGCTGTGAGCTGTGATGCCATGGCACACTACCAGGGGCAACATAGTGAGACTCTGTCTCAAAAAAAGGGGGGGGGGGGTGGAAATTAAGACATTCCTGGATAAACACTGAGAGAATTTGTCCCTAGCCAACCCACTCCTGTAAGAAATACTAAAGATAACCTGGTTTCTTGTACCCTGAATGAATCCCCAACAATAAAAAAAAAAAAGAAATACTAAAGAAATTCCTTCAGGCTGAAATGAAAGGATACTACATGGTACCTTGAATCCATATAAAGAAATAAAAAGCCTATGTAAATGTAAATACATAGGTAAACATAAAAGACAGAACAAATATATTTTTATTTATTCCTTTTTTATCTTCCTCCTTTGCAAGGTGACTGCATAAAGCAATTAATTACAAAACTGTGTTTACTGGCACATGATGTATAAAGATGTGATTTATATGAAAAGACCACTAAAACAGGAAGAATGAATGGAGGTATATTGGATCAAAGTTTTGTATACTGTTAAAATTAACTTAGTACTAAACCAGACTAGACTGTTTTAAAATGTTAACTATAATCCCAGGACAACTACTAAAGAAAGTCAAAAAAAATAGTAAGGAAAATAAAACCGTACCTTAGAAAATACCTATTTAATACAAAAGAAGGCAGTAATAGAGAGAAGAATAAAAAAAAGACATAGACACAGAAAACAAATAGCTAATTGGCATACATAAATTCTACAGCATCAGTAATTACACTAAACGTAAATGGATTAAACATGCCAACCAAGGCAGAGATTGTCAAAATTGTTTAAAAAACATGATCTTACTACATGCTGTTTATAAGACATTTTGGATTTCAAGAAACAAATAGATTCAAAAGGTAGAAAAGATATATCATGCAAATAGTGACCAAAAGAGAGCTGGAGTATCTATACTCATCACACAAAATAAACTTTAACACAGAAATGTTACCAGAGACCGGGCACAGTGGTGCATGCCTGTAATCCTAGTGTTCTAGGAGGCTGAGGAGGATGGATTGCCTGAACTCAGGAGTTTGAAAACAGCCTGAGCATGAGACTCCATTTCTATAAAAAATAGCCAGGTGCTTGTTGCAGGAGCCTATAGTCCCAGCTACTAGGGAAGCTGAGGCAAGACAATCACTTTGAGCCCAAGAGTTTGAAGTTGCTATGAGATACAATGGCACAGCACTCTACTGAGGGTGACAAAGACTCTGTCTCAAAAAAAAAAAAAAAAAAAGAAATGTTTCTAGAGACAAAGGGCATTTTATAATGATAAGGGCCATCTATAAGAAAGACATAACAATTCTAAATACATAATGCACTTATCAATAGGGTCCCAAAATACATGAAGCAAAAACTCACAAAATTAAAGAAAGAAATAGCCAATTCAACAATAACAGTTGGAGACTTTTACAACACCTCACTTTCTTTTTTTTTTTTTTTAGAGACAGAGTCTCACTTTGTTGCCCTTGGTAGAGTGCCGTGGCACCACAGCTCACAGCAACCTCCAACTCCTGGGCTTAAGTGATTCTCTTGCCTCAGCTTCCTGAGAAGCTGGGACCATAAGCACCCGCCACAACGCCCGGCTATTCTTTTGTTGCAGTTTGGCTGGGACTGGGTTGAACCTGCCACCCTTGGTATATGGGGCCAGCGCCCTACTCCTGAGCACAACACCTCACTTTCAATAATGGCCAGAACAGACAGAAAATCCGCAAAGGAAACAGACAACTTGAACAACACTATAAGCTAACAAGACCTAGACTTCTACAGAACATTCTATTCAACAACAGAACACTCATTCTTCTCAAGCACACATAAAACATTCTCCACAATAGACTGCAGTATGCTAGAGGCCATAAAATAAATCTTCTCTAAACAAAATGGAATAAGATTAGAAATTAATAACAAGGAAATGCGGGAAAGCCTCAGATAGGTAGAAATTACGCAATGCATTCCTAAATAACTCATGGATCAATGAAAAAAGCACATACATAGGAAGTTAGAAAATATTTTCAGATGAATGAAACCAAAAACATATTACAATTTATGGGCATCAATGCTCAAATAAAAAAACTTATTCATAAATGTTCCTAACAGCTCTAATTCAACAGCCAAAAGGTGAAGACAATTTAAATGTTCACCAACTAATAAATGAATAAACAAATATGGTAAATCTATACAATGGGATATTATTCCTCCATAAAAAGGAACCAAGTACTGATACATGTTACAACATTTATGTATCCTGACATGATAAGTGGAAGAACGCAGACACAAAAGGCAATATATTATATGATTCTATTTATATGAAATATCCAGACTAGCCAAATACAGAGACAGAAAGCAGATTCATAGTTGTCACAGGCTGTGCAGATGGGGGAATGGAGAGTGACTGCTAATGACAAGAGGGTTTCCATTTGGAATGATGAAAAAGTTCTGGAACTAGATAGTGGTGATGGTTGCATAGCATCATGAATCTGCTTAATGCCACTAAATTGTACACTTTTAAATCATTTTAACGGTAAATGCATTTTATCACAACGAGTAAAAAAAAGGAAACCATTATTCTGGGAAAAGAAAATGTTAAGAAACATTAAAAGTCAAATATTTTAAAGAGACACTCAGAATCTAAAGGACAGAATAATGAGTTATCCAAAATATCACATACGGAAAAACTGTTAATACATAATTATGTCCACATACTTGTATGTGAGGCCAAGAGGCCTCAAGAGTGGGTTCATCCTCTTCTGGATCAAAATCTGGATTATCACTTGGAGGAAGAGTTCGGAAGATGTTAGCACTGATCTGTAAAGAAAAACAAATTTGTTCTTTGTTGTGTAATCGAATTCAGCAACGAGCATTTTTAAGATCATTTTGTAGAAGAAATCTGTTAAGTTGTGGCTGTCAGCTTAGTTCAAAACCTTTAAATCTCATCAAGATACAAAGAAATTAGGTGTTTTTGTTTGTCTTTTCTCTATCCAATAACTCTAACTTCCTCAGACCCCAAGCTACTGAAGAATACAAATTACCTCTGAATTCCTCGTCTTTAAATTATAGATTATTCTTTCCAAGCTCTGCTTAAAAAGAAAATAGGGGAGAAGAGTTGAGGGGAGAGAAGCAGAAGGAATTTAGAGGTAGGAAGAAGGAAAGGTAAGGTTATTAACTCTACCCATCCCTAACCTGATTCCTTTCATCTTTTCTCCCATATTCTAACCTGGCCATATTCTACACTTTTAACTCAGAGTCTGGTAAAATTTATCTTCACTCTTATGGAAAGGGGGGAGAGGGTAGAATGCCTTCACTATTATTATGGGCAGTTTATAATAGCTCTTGATAATTTAATTTACTGTTGTTTCATTAACTCTGAGACCTTAAAAAAATATTTATCTCTCTGAAATTGGGATGTGCTTTGAGATTCTTCAATTTAGATTTAATGAAATATATTTAATGAAGTATAGTATTTATAATTTCAGGCTTCACATTACCTTAGTACCAAGATAACTATACATCCTTTTTCTCTAGCAAAAGAGATTATGGTCCCAACCCACAATTCGTTTAAGAATGATGAACAGTCTGACAGACCAAATAGTTTAGTAAACATTTAAGGCCAAACTACTAAGGGACTCATCATTTTGGTAAACTATTTGGGAGGTAGAGGATGAGACAAAGGATGTTTGATGACGCAAGCAAATTTCCAACTATTCTTAAGAAGTGGCATGTACAATAGGCAAGTAGCTGCTAATAGTCATCACTATAACCACAAGAACCACAAGACGTATAAGTCATAACCCAGAATTTCATCAGTCAGAACTTGAAGCCAGTACCTAAGGACAAAGCCAATAAACAGTCTGATGAACATCATTTCACAAACAGTAGCAGAAAGTCATAGAACTTGAAAAAAATAAATGTATCCCATAAAGGCATCATTTGTCCTTAAGATCATACTAATTATTGTCAGTAGTAAAATTTAACCTTATAACCGACAAAAAACTTAACTGTATATTTATTTATTAATTTACTTTTTAAGACAGAGCCTCACTATGTCACCCTCGGTAGAGTGTCATAGCTCACAGCAACCTCAAACTCCTGGGCTTAAGCAATTCTCTTGTCTCAGCCTCCCAAGTAGCAGGGACTACAGCTTCCCGCCACAATGCCTGGCTATTTTTTGTTGCAGCTGTCATTGTTCAGCTGGCCTGGGCTGGGTTTGAACCCACCAGCCTCGGTGCATGTGGCTGGTGCTACAACCACTGTGCTATGGGCGCTGAGCCTATAATAAATATTTATAAGAGCTTTAAAGGACTAAGCAGCTGAGATGGCTCAAGTCTTCTATAGAAATTAAGTACCCAGAAATTTTTTAAAACAACAAAACACAAATACCTTTTTACTTAGCCAAAGAAATTCAATCCCAGAATTCACTAATATATAGCAAATTACGGAAATTATTTGCGTACTTTCAATATCTGTCGACAACTTTATAAATTTAAAAATAAAATATCTTCCCCAAGATTTTCAAAATTCCTAAAATATAAACTATTTGAAATCTGTAGAACAGTAGGAAATACTGCTTTTCCCCTCTTTTTTAAATGGTAAAACAAAATAAGTCCATCAATATTTAATATTTATATTCTCAAACTATCATTTCCCTTTTACTGTGTGGAGCATTTTAGGAAGCCAACTTCATTTTGATTAATGTTCTGTCTGTAGCTATCTTTAAAATTTTTTAAGACTTCTTTTTTCTTTCAAAACAAAAAACAACCCTAATTTCCTAAGTGCTTTTGACAGGTTTTTTACTATGATATGAGGAAAGAAAACCCAACCAGAATATTAAGGACAAATTCATCTTTCCCACTATCTATTTGACTCTTTTTCTTCAGAATATGTATTAGGCAAGAGGAGGGAAATGAAGGTAACTGTAGATTATATTTGCTATTGGTTTCTATACCCCAGTATAAATTTAAATTATAATACGTAATCAGCAACTCTCTAATTATTCCAGTTCAATTTTTTATATTATATTTTGTTAGTATGCAACAAACTACATAAATCAAAAATACTAAATATAAATTTCTAGTACTTGATAGATAATAAGGTTGAATTACTAATAAACAGCAAATATCTTAAACAACAGTACTTCAATAAAGTTGGCAGTTGGGGGCGCTCGTAGCTGTGGTTAGAGTGCCAGCCCCATGTAGCAGAGGTGACAAGTTCAAACCTGGCCTGGGCCTGCTAAATAAATAAATAAATAAGCTTAAAAAAATAAAAATATAAAGTTGGCAGTAATTAATTTTTCATGAGATATTCCAAACATTTATTTATACATACTATTCCTTGACTTCTCCAAGGTCCTAAGTTTCATTTAAAGTATTATACTTGACTCCTTTACCCACTGCTTAAATATGGAGATCCATAGTTTTTCACTGGTCTTATCTTCATACTTTAGAAGTTCTCCGTCACTATTTACATCCGTAACATTAATGATCTATCAATCAGTATAAACTTGAACTTACATCTTTCTCTTAAGCTTTTGATGTGCTATACCCTATATGGGAGCCACAGGCATTGTGGTTACTTAATCCTCAAACTCTTGAGATAGAGTCTTACTTTGTTTCCCTCGGTAGAGTGCCATTACATCATAGCTCACAGCAACCTCAAACTCCTGGGCTTAAGCGATTCTCTTGCCTCAGCCTCCCAAGTAGCTGGGACTATAGGTGCCTAACACAACACCTGGCTATTTTTTAGAGATGGGGTCTTGCTTTTGCTCAGGCTGGTCTTAAACCCATGAGCTCAGGAAATCTACCCGCCTCGGCCTCCCAAGTGCTGGCATTACAGGGATAAGCCATTGCGCCCGGCCTCCTCAAATTCTTATGGGCAATGACAGCATTCCAGTGGAATGGATGGATAATCTTTTATCCATCTGTTTTATGATACTGAAACTAAATGGACTGGGTTAATCCATTTTTTCTCAAATTTATCTTAGGTGCCTATTTCTGTTACTTATTGTGCCACAAAACAATTATATTTTACATAGCTAACATCCCTATGAGATCCCTAATTTACTTTTAAAGACATTTTTTTAGGTGTTATTATTATACATTTATTTAAAAATCAATCTCAATTCAAAATTATACCTCAGATATTACTTGAATTTATGGAAATCTGTGGAACATAAGTCTAGAAGCTTACCATTTTTACTATATCAGAATACGCTGATTCAACAATTACACCACGATTAGTTGAAACATACTCAACCAGTTCATTCAATGTTGCTCTTTTAATTTCTTTGCTCTTCAAATCTGAAACAGAGTCCATGAAATCAAACAGTATACAGCACTGCTGCAACTTCTGACAGAAAAGCTCTTGTTGTTCATTTGAAGTGGCATCTATAAAAAACAAAACAAAACAAAAACTTAGACAACCCACTCAGAAGTTACTTTTTTATCTATTAATTTTGTGTAAGTTATTCATATACATAAAACTTCTTGCAGAAATTAAGTGGGAAATTTACCCATCTAATCCCATCATTCAGGGGTTTATACTGGACTTTTCCCTCTCTCATATTACCACAATCAATTTTTTTTAAAGAGACGGGCTCTCGCTATGTTGCCAGGGCTCGACACCAACTCCTGGACTCTATAATCCTCTTGCCTCAGCTTCCCAAATAGTTGAGACACAGGTGTTCAGCACCACACCCAGATAATCATTAAATGCTACTGATTGTTTCTTTAACATATCTAGAGTCTTTTTTTGTCATTCCCACTGCCATTTTAGACCCTCATCATCTCTCATCAATACTGCAGCTCTGCTTGCCTGGTCCTATAACCTACCACTCCTGAATTATCCTCCAAATGAGTTCAAAGGATAAAATCTTGTTAGAATGTGAATCAGTATGACCATACTCCATACTTTTCAATGACCTTCCAATAACTAGAGAATGTTCAAACTCTGGATTGTATACGAAGTGTAGATGCTTACGGTCAGGAGTCATCTTTCAACACTTTCCACCACACCACTTTACTTTGGCTAAACCATACTCCCTGTGGTTCCCTTAAGACTGCACACTGTTTCTTCTACCTAGAATGCCCTTCTTCCCACATTCCCACACTGGGAACACTATCCGCTTAATATAATTTCAGTATTAAGTCTCTTCTCAGAAGCTTTCCTATGGCACTGAAACTACATTGATTGGGTTAATCCAAAATCTTTTACTCAAATTTATCTTCTGTGCATATTTCTATTGTTTATTGTGCCACAGAACAATTATATTTTACACAGCTAACATCCTTATAAGACCCCTAATAGCAGGAACCAAGTGATATTTACCTAGTTCTCTCTCTCCTTTCTCTCTTTCAATTACAATATCTAGCACAATGGCTGGCACATAATAGGTACTCAAAAATGTTCATTGTTTTTACCTTCTGCTTATTACAAAAATATGGGCATATATTTATTTAATGAACATATTAACTCCTTTCATTTCTAACATTTTAAAGAAACAAAAAATTTCAATTCTGAACTTTCACATCTATAAACAAGGACCTTCAATTAGTTCAATTATATACTTAAGTTTATTAAACTTGAGATTACATTTTTAAAATCACATATTTCAACACTGATATTTAGCTCAAGATATACAAACTAGTCCTCCATTCAAAACCACTGCCTACTTTATATAAAGACACAGGTAGACATCTTCATGAAGATGATAACCAAATCAAGATTGCCTCCCTTTCTAATTTCTTTAGAGCAGAAAGCTAATAAAATTTCTTTGCAACTATATTGAAGTTTCTGTCCTTAAAAAGCTGATTTAGGTAAGGTACTACCAAAATGTGGCAGGTCAGATACTCTAGCCTACTCTCACACAGCCAGAAGACAAACACAGCACATTCGTTTCACTGGT
This sequence comes from Perodicticus potto, assembly GCA_963574655.1. NCBI lineage: Eukaryota > Metazoa > Chordata > Mammalia > Primates > Lorisidae > Perodicticus > Perodicticus potto. The sequence continues at coordinate 17,325 of CAUYRH010118625.1, forward strand.
CAATTTTACTCAGGGATAATTTAAAACATAATTTTTACAACAAAACAAATGTGAATATATTATAAAGAATGGCAAAATTCACTTAACTTCTGAAGTAAAAATATAAAGACTCTAAATAAATTCTGAATTTACTGTAGCTTATTTGTGCCTGTGCCAGTAAAAACTTACAAGGTCGTTCTACACCTACAAAGAACTTGTATAGTAAGTACCCTCTGTTCCAGAATCAATGTCTCCCTGCTATGCGAAGGCTAAGGTCTGTAACTATGAGAAGCACTAAGAATCCATATAATATTGACGAGGATGATAGTGACTTTATTGGCTACCGTTTTGGTGAAGTTTTTGATTCAGGGTCACCTTTTATGGAACTGTTCTGAAGGGAGAACATTTTGTTATAGTACATTTACATACAGCTATTTTTAATACCAAGTAAGATATTAAATAGTTATCTTTATCCTAGAATTAAACTTCATTCTATTGGGAGTGAAAATAAAACACTATTTTAAAAACACTTTTTATTTTCTATATGTTCACTATACTTGTTCATTCCAAAATGACCATTAGACATTATAAGCAGAATATGTTCATTCTCTGCAAAGTCAGTTAGTGGCCCGTTTCTGAAATCTTTTGTGTTTTTTCCCCTTTAAAGTTAAAATGTTTATATGCATTCATTTAATTTCAATAAATAGTATCTGCTAATACTGGTACTTAGTTGATTTCAATGAATAAATAGATGTGTGCTTGATATTTAGTTTGAAAAACTAGAAGATAGACACCTCTGCTTTTTGTAAGCTTCCTAATCATGCTAAACTTACCAGATTGCATATGTATTATACACTAGAGAAAATAGTACGATGTTGGCTATAAGAATCCTTCCCAACCTATACTGTACAGGAAATCCCCACAGTTCTCTCAGTAATATCTTTTTATATCTTTCTACTTCCAAAGACAGCTATATCTTTATGACAGTTTTATTTTATCTTTATTATAATATATTAAATATTAATATATAATTGTAATTCATATAATTAAACTCCATTATAATGATGATTTGGGAAAATAGATACCATAACTTTAGAGGCTAACTTAGTGCTAACAGAGTTTTAAAATATTTTTAGTGTTTTGTCTCCTGATGCTAAAAGTAATACAAACTCATACAAGATCCCACTTCAATATGTGATCACCTTATATGGCCCGTCCTGTTCTCTCCTTCCTCCCACTACCACCTTCTCGGTGTGAAAAGCCAGTCTCCTCCTAGTCTCTAAAGGCCATGTCTTCATTCAAAATCTTTTCCCTACCTGAAATACTTTTACCTACATTTCCAAATCCTGCTTATCCCTTAAGAGCAAACTTAAAAGGCGGCACCTGTGGCTCAGTCAGTAAGGCGCCAGCCCCATATGCCAAGGGTGACAGGTTCAAACCCGGCCTCGGCTAAACTGCAAAAACAGAAAAATAGCCGGGCGTTGTGGCGGGCGCCTGTAGTCCTAGCTACTCGGGAGGCTGAGGCAAGAGAATCACGTAAGTCCTGGAGTTGGAAGTTGCTGTGAGGTGTGTGATGCCACGGCACTCTACTGAGGGCGATAAAGTGAGGCTCTGTCTCTAAAAAAAAAACAAACAAAACAGCAAACTTAAATTCCACATTCTCCACAAAATTTCCTTCAGGTAGGTCAGGATACAATACAAGCTCTCTCTCTCCTCCAAATATCTATACTCATACCTTCAAATTATATATTTGAATGCCCATTATTTTTAGGCCTGTATTCAACAAATGTTCCTTTCATCAATCACCATAAGATTTCAGGCTCCTCAGGGTAAGGATCATTCACCGAGCAGGGTTTCCCTTTTATTTCTTTTATATTTAGCATAGGGTATACAAAGAATTGACAAATACTTATTTGATGCTTGAAAAAACTTTCTGAATTTGAAGAATAAAGATCATGTATTTAAAAACAGGCTATTGGGCAGTGCCTGTGGCTCAACAGAGTAGGACGCTGGCCCCATATGCCGGAGGTGGTGAGTTCAAACCTAGCCCTGGCCAAAAACTGCAAAAATAAATAAATAAAAATAAATAAATAAATAAATAAATAAAAACAGGCTATTGAACAAGTCAAAATTGGTACCAGATATCGAAAGTGGAATAAATAATGAATTATCATTACATTATGGCTATGTTAAAGAATTGCTAATAATCATATTTATTATCAACAATCTCCCTTGATGGAATTAAACGGATTAAATGAGGTAACAATCGTGAAGATGAATGCATATTATTTCAAAGCAGAATACAAATGGAGAACATTTTTTTTCTTCCATCAGACTTAGTAGCTTGTGGCTAACATAAGACACCACATGATTTTCAGGATTGGCAAGTAGTCATACACCATTTAACAAAGTTTTGGTCAAGAGCAGATCACACAAATGATGGTGGTCCCATTAAGCTAAATACCGTATTTTTATAATACCTTTTCTATGTTTAGATACACAAATACCTACCAATATGTTACAATTGCCTACAGTATTTAGGGCAGTAACATGATGTACAGGCCTGTAGTAGGTCAGTGTAAGTATATTTTATGGTGTTTGCACCATGACAAAATTGCCTAATGACAACATTTCTCAGAACATATCCCCATCGTTAAGAAATATCTGAATGTAGTAGGTTTAAGAACATGTTACACATAAAAGACAGGTCCTTTTTCTTTCTGGGCACCTAACTGTTGGGTCTTCTCCAGAAAGTTTTTCATAGCTTCTGCATGCTGCAATCCATTTCATAGCCTAAAGATTTATTTAAATTTGTTTGTTTTTTCTTCCCCAGAATCGTATCTCAGCATTGCCTAATGCTTGGATGGAATAGGTCACATCTGAATGTTCCCAAACAGTAGAAATATTTAAAAATCAGTTAACATTACAACTTCTTTCATTCTGGATTAAAACAGAAGTTCCCAATTCTCAATTATTTTCAGGTATTAGGGGACAGACAAGTCTTTTCCTCTTTAACCTTTCCCATAAGTACATAGCATCTACTGAGCAGTCTGGCATACTACATATTAAAACAGTAGTACTGCTAACATTAGTACTTCATGCCAAAGATGACATGTTTTATGTGTATTAGCTCCTTAAATTCTCTCACAATAATCCTTAGAAGCCAAGTTCTGAAAGTTAGAGATGATTTCCTACCTCCCAGAGGTTAGAAACAAGTTGAGGAGATATAAAACATAAAAAAATATGGCTCGGCGCCCATAGCATAGTGGTTGGCAGTTTCGAACCCAGCCTGGGCCATCGAAACAACTACAATAAAAAAATAGCCGAGTGTTGTGGTGGGTGCCTGTAGTCCCAGCTACTTGGGAGGCTGTGGCAAGAGAATCGCTTAAGCCCAAGAGTTTGAGGTTGCTGTGAGCTGTGACACCACGGCACTCTACCATGGGCAATACTGTGAAACTCAGTCTCAAAAAAAAAAAATAATAATGCTATCAGGCAAAATGCAAAAGGTACTAACACACACACACACACACACACATAGGGAGCCCCCAAATTACAAATAGATTGACATACAACTCACACTCACCAACCCTCTGGAAGCTACGGGCCTGACAATTAAGTTCACAAACTCATCCTGTAAGAAAGGCTACATACCTCATTGCTGAATATCACTATCATCATCTTCAAAGTACTCCCTTGGGAAGCTATGCACCAATGGCAGCACCTAGTCCACCCTTCAAAACAATTTTGGAACTCTTTTTTTCTGGAATGACCATAGATCTGTCATATTACCCTGATGTCCCGAATGTCTTCCTTTCAATATTTCTTTTAACTTTGGGTAAAGAAAAGAGTCATTAGGGCCAGATCAGGGAATACGAAGTGTGTTCTAATAGTGTTGTTTACTGGCTAAAAACTCCCTCAAAGATAGTGCCACTTGAGCTGGTGCACTGTCATGGTGCAAGAGATATGAGTTGGTGAAAGGTTCAGGTCATTTTCTTTTTCTTTTTTTTTTTTTTTGAGAAAGAGCCTCAAGCTGTCACCCTGGATAGAGTGCCGTGGCATCACAGCTCACAGCAACCTCCCATTCCTGGGCTCAAGCGAGTCTCTTGCCTCCACCTCCCAAGTAGCTGGGACTACAGGCGCCCGCCACAACGCCCGGCCAGTTTTTGGTTGCAGTGTCATTGTTGTTTGGCGGGCCCAGGCTGGATTCGAACTCGCCAGCTCAGGTGTATGTGGCTGGCACCTTAGCCCGTTGAGCCACAGGCACCAAGCCAAAATGTCTTTCTTTTTGATTTTTTTTGAGACAGAGCCTCAAGCTGTCACCCTGGATAGAGTGCCATGGCATCACAGCTGGCAGCAACCTCCAATTCCTGGGCCCAAGTGAGTCTCCTGCCTCCGCCTCCCAAGTAGCTGGGAATACAGACGCCCGCCACAACACCCGGCCATTTTTTGGTTGCAGCCGTTACTGTTTGGCGGGCCGGGCTGGATTTGAACCCACCAGCTCAGGTGTACGTGGCTGGCACCTTAGCCCATTGAGCCACAGGCACCGAACTGGGTTCAGGTCATTTTCAACTAACTTTTACACACAACCTTTTCAGCACTTTCAAATAGTGAACTTGGTTAACTGTACAGTTGGTACAAATTCATAAGGAACTCTCCGGTATCAAAAAAGGTTAGTAATATCGTTTTGTAGAAACTTTCTGGTCATGGAAAATTCACTGACCTCCATTGTGCACTTTGACACTTTGTTTCAGGGTCATATTGGTACACCCATGTTTCAGCACCAGTGATAGCATGGACCAAAACATGTCTTGTCCCTCCAAAAGGTCTTGGCAAATTTCAACCTTCCTTTACTTTAATTCATCAGTGAGCTCCTTCAGGACCATTTTTGCATATATCTTTTTCGTGCCAAATCTTTTTCAGTTAAGATTTTCCTATCTGACTCTCTCTCCATTTGTAACTAGTCTGCTATGCTTCTCACGGTCAGCTGATGATTCTGATGCACAACTTAACGCAATTTTGCAAAGTTTTCATCAGTTCTGTAGGAATGGATGTCCATGACTCTTTTTCTCCCCTCAGAAAACATTTAATCCATTTGTAAACTGCCATTTTCTTCATGGTATTATCCCCATAAATTTGGACTAACATGTCCCTGATTTTACTTCCACTCTTGCAAAATTTAACAAGAAATTTAATGTTTGTTCATTGCTCTAATCTAAGCTTTGATGTTTTCAGGATGGCACACAAAAACATGCAACAATAATGAATGCCACTCAGCAAGACATCACCACACGTCTACACAAACATAGCTGTGAGACACCAATATCCCAAGGTTATGAAACCTTACTGAGTTGTTTGTACACTGCTGTCAATGTAAGCACATGGTGGCAAGTTCATGAACTTAACTCTCAGACATAGTATTACTTGCACTTACGAATAGAGGCTATTACATGCAATAGGTAAATGTACCTGCTACCACAAATTCAACGTAAGAACAAACCTACAGAGCCTATCTCACTCGCAACCCGGGGACTGCCTATATGTACATAGGGCGTGCACACATACACACACTCTGCCTGTTCTCCACACAACCTAGAATTAAAAGAATGAGAATACCTATAAGAGTAAATATAAACAGGGAAATTCAAAGTGAAATCAGAATTAAGTGCAAACAAATTATAGATGAGGCCTTTGACTACTATATTAAGGAACTTCTTTGTACAGAATTTCTTGGCAGCTAAGGTAAAATACCTGTGTGTAAGGATAGAGCACATTGTAAAAAGTTAGGTAAGAAAAAAGAAGCTACTGTTATCTACTGTTGGTTGGCCTACTTGTAGATTCAAGATTCTGTGATACTTTATACAGGTCAAAAACATTTGTATAGTGGTTATCATACTAAAAAAAGACAGTGATCATCATTTTCATCATTAAAAAATTATAAAATGAAAAAAATTATAAAATGTTTTAAAAAAACATTTTAAGATGTTTAAAAATTATATGTTTACTATGTCCTAACTCTTAGGTACCTTTCTGAAACAGTACCACTGAATTTTCTCATTAAAAAAAAACATAAAGTATGAGTTCAAAAAAGATCATAGTATCCTATTGCTATATCTCATAGACACGAACAACAATCTGTGAAAAAAAGAATGCATAATGAATGTTTGTTAAATGGCAATATCTACATCAGCCACTGTGTTCTTCAGCTTCTCCATTATAAGAATTCTGGCAAACAAAATCTGTCCTACTCAATGATGTTTCTCTCTGGCAATGTCTTACAATTTGAGGCAGTAATGTCACATACTGTTTTAACACGACCATTTTCACTGGACTGATGTTGATTATCCATATGCCATTTTCCATGTGGATATTTATGCCCAGTCTGATTCCTCTGGTGATAGCTTCCTCACTTGGGATTCTCTCTGCAACATTAACTGATGTTTTCTATCAGAATTTTACTTAAAGGTTTAAAAAAAAACTGGAAATATACTAGTTCACAGGAAAAATTCAGAATACTTCATAGTACTACACATACATACAGCAGCTGCAATTAGGGATGGTGACAGGGTAATTGTTTTGCATCAAGCCCCAAGTCCTAAATACAGTATTTGCTCAGTCACTTTGAATTCATCACAAGAGACAAAAATTTCTGTTTGCAGCAGATTTAACTAGGTTTTCTGGAACTGATGACATGTATGTATATCTATTTCATATGGATAGTGAGTTCTTCCAAACTGTATAACTGAATAAGTAAATAAAGGATGTATATTTAAGATCCCAGAGACTTAAATGAAAAGAAAGTCCTATCTCTAAACAGTTTACAGTTGTCCATTGGATTCTGTATCATGAGACCCTATTATGAGGGTCAAACAAACAATATATAGTTATCCCATGGTATCTGTGGGAGACTGTTTCCAGGACTCCCCACAAATAAAATCTGAGAATACTCAACATCAGATGGTATATTATTTGCATTAAATTACATCCTCCCATATACTTTAAATCATCCCTAGATTATTTATAATGCCTAATAAAATGCAAATGCTATGTAAATAGTTGTTATATTTGTTTAGGGATAATGACAAGAAAAAAGTCTATATATGCTCAGTGCAGACTCTTCCCCCCTGGAATATTTCTGATCCATAATTGGTTGAATCCAGGGATGTGAAAACCACGGATACAAGGGAACAACTGTATTTTGATCTCCCTAAGTATCTAACTACCATAATAGGGTCTCCTGATGTACTGAGAATACATATTTAATGATTTCAAATGTCCTAAGTCTTTATGTTGTCTCATGGAAACTTGCCCACAATCTTAAGAATGACTTGAGATATTGTTTTGGGGGATGGGTTTATGTTTTGTTTTTGTTTGTTTAATGATGTCCCTTGAGTCACATACAAGTATCAATTTGCATTTATTTTATCTCTTCAATATTAGAGCTAAGGATTTATTAAAAGCACCCCTCTAGAAAACAGTACTTAATCCCCAATATAAAAAATTCTGTGCATGAAGAATATAAAAGGTACAAGAGATACTACACAGTTAAGGAACTACCTAAAGAAGTATACAGGGGAGGAGCCAAGATGGCGGTCTGTAGCCAGCCTTCTGCAGACTCTCCCAACCAGGAGAGTTAAAGGACAGAAATTTAGCAAGAAAGCCAACAGTTTGGAACTGAGCCAAAAGAGAAGGTGAGAGAACCCACATCAACCCTGCTGGAGAGACCTGTGACCCCAAGGATACAAAAATAAAAAGGTACAGAGCACATCACCAAGTGGACAGGAATCCCCTCCCCCATGAGAGCCACTTGCAGTATACGCCATACCTCCATACAAACAAGCAAGTAGAGTTCAGATGTCCTCCAACTCTACCCCACGGGACAGACCCTCTAAAAACCAGACCTCCTTCCCCTACTAGGGTGCCGTGGCACTCTCCTGCCAGGCATAAAACTATATAAAAACTGTATATATTCCCTACCTGCAAGTTGGAACTCCCGGCACTCCCCTCCACTCTCACCCTGAGGTCTGGAGGTCTGTCCCCCATGGAGTCCGGATTCTTGGACACTTTCTCGAGGGGTGTGGACAGGGTGCGGGGTGTTGCCGGTCTGTGCTGTTTTCCTGGCTAGGGAGCGGTGAGAGGAAAGTGAGCCGAGGGGTGGCCGAAGTGGAGAGGCGGTCCCCTGAGGCACCAAGCTGCAGCACTGAGAAAGCTTTGCTGAAGTTCGGCCGCCGCACCTGGCCCTCAGGGGATGACAGCTGAGACAAAGGGCTGACTCTCACAGACTGAATCAGGACTACTAGCAGCCCAGCATCTCTTCCACAGTGCAGAAATTCTGCAAACTTGTTCTGTTCTATCAGCTTTTTCATCTACTTTACATCAATCAGGGACAGGGCTGGAATTGAGTGAATCGCCCCAGCCCCTATCAAGTACCCAGGTTGTCAGGCCTCACCTCCCCCTTGCCAAAACCGACATAACTGGTGGACTGGCTGAGGAGCCACAGAGCCCCGTGCGACCTAGGCAGGTGCAAACCTCTAAAGCATCTGCTCATTGGAGGGAACTGGATCACAGCCTTGCAGGGTTACCAGAGTCTGGGTGTGATAGAGGAGCAAGGCGGGGAAGGAGGCATCAACCTTCCCAGGCTAATTTACTGGCT
>CAUYRH010118626.1:0-14095 GCA_963574655.1 Perodicticus potto
TCTTTATATAGTGATTAAGAAAATGCTATGAGGGCTATCTCTCACAGTACAATCAAAATGTTTCTGATTGTATATGAAGCACATTCTGCCCTATGATTGCACCAATGTACACAATTATGATTTAATAAAATTATTAAAAAATAAAAAAATAAAAAAAAGAAAATATATTGTTAGTTAACAAATGCATTTTTCTATTTTAAAGATCAAACTTGCAGTATGTCGAGTATAAACACCATATCATCATGAACTATTAATCTTGTATCATGCAATCTAGCACAACTTCCACAGTAATTCTAGAGATTTTTCTGTAGAACATTTTGGGATTCCTACTTAGACAATCATATAATTTGTGATTAATGACAATTTTTTTTTCTCTTTCAATTCCACCATCAAATATATTTATATATATAATATACATGTAGTTAATGCATTTTCCTTTTCCGTTTTTGCCTCCTACAAGACCTTTGTTTGTTTAACAGAACTGATGAAGCTGTATTGTTTCTGATGACATTAATACTTTTTTTTAAAGTTTCATCATTTTGGATGTGTCTGTCCAATAATTCCTTTATCAAATTATGAAAACACTCTTCTTGTGGTTTGCGAAAAGTTTTTATTATGTGTTCTTTTCTGACATTTGAACTATTTTTGGAGATTTATATTTTTTCAAGGAAATTGTCCCTGTTGCCCAGGTTTTTTTTTTTTTTTTTGAGACAGAGTCTCACTTTGTCACCCTCGGTAGAGTGTCATGGCATCACAGCTCACCGCGACCTCCAGCTCTTGGGCTTAGGCGATTCTCTTGCCTCAGGCTCCCAAGTAGCAGGGACTGTAGGCGCCCCCACAATGCCCAGCTACTTTTTGTTGCAGTTTGGCTGGGGCCGGGTTCGATCCTGTCACTCTCTGTATATGGGGCCCACGACCTACCCACTGAGCCACAGGCACCGCCCCCTGTTACCCAGGTTTTAAAATTCATTGCACATTTTCATAATAGTCTCTTATTTTCTTAGTCTTTGTTGCATCTAGTGATAATTCATTACTTTCATTTCCAGTATTGGTTATTTGCACATTTTCTCTTTATTTCTTCCACACCCAGCATTGCCAGAGGTCCGCCAATCTTATAAGGCTTTCAGAACAACAGATCTGTCTGTGCACGGCCTCTGCCGTACCCATGTTTTACATTTCGTGAGTCTCTGTTTTCATTCTAATACTACTTCCTTTTTCCTGCTTCTTTGAGTTTGTTCAGTGGCTATTTTGCTTACTTCCTTGGCCGGACGTTTGACTGATGAGTTTGCAGGCTTTCTTATTTCCCAGTATATTTGCTTTAAATATATCTTTAAATACTCCCCAGTGGTAGCCTTCCTTTCTTGGCATGTACCACTTTTGTTATTATTTATTTCTAATTTCAATTACTTCACATATGATCTATGGTACCTAGAAGGATATTTTTAAATTTCGATGTATATATTTGAAAGCTTTGCATTTCAAAGCGTGCTTCCTTGACCAACAACATAAGCATAAAGCATATCAGGCTTCACTCTGTACATACTAAGGCAGAAACTCCAGCACTGGGGCCAGAAGATGTTTTCCTAACAGCCTTCCACAAGAGTCTCATGTACACTAAAGAATCATTATATTATTTGTTTCAAAAATGTATCTCTAGTGCCTTTGAAATGTTGCTTTATGTTTTAATAAGTAGTCGGTTTTCATAATTGTTCCTGTGTGCTTCTGAAGAATGTGAACTCTCCAATCATTGCAGGCTGTGTGTATATTTATTGTACCAAGATGGTTAGTTGTGTTGCTGCAAATATTCTGTGCCTTAAAATTTTGTGTTAGTTTGTTAGTTATTGAGAAAATCAATGAAAATTCTGGCATGGGGCGGCACCTATGGCTCAAAGGAGTAGGGCGCCAGCCCCATATGCCAGAGGTGGTGGGTTCAAACCCAGCCCTGGCCAAAAAAAAAAAAAACGCAGAAAAGAAAAAAAAAATTCTGGCATGATTGATTTTCTAATTTCTACTTTTTATACATCCATTTTTGTTTCACAGATTTTGTAAGTACATTTTTATATGCCTTTTACTTTACATATAAAAAACAGCTTTATTGAGATATAGTTTACATTTCTGGAAATTAGAGTTTATAGTTCAGTGGATTTTAATATAATTATGTAACCATCACCATAATTTAAAATAATTTTTTCAACCAGACAACTTGTTGCAGACACTTTCCGTTTCATCCCCAGGGGACCCAGCAACGATTACTAGTCTATCATTTACCCCTGGAGGTCAGCCCGTGCTCTATAAAGGGACTCACACCACATAGGGGCTCTATGTCCAGCTTCCTTCACTTGGAGCCAAGTTCCCAGGTTCACGGCCGTCGGCTTCTTGTCTTCTCACTGCCGTCAGGGTCTGCTGTAGAGCCTCACCACACTCTGTTGATCCATTCATCAGTCCACACATGCTCAGACTATGCCCGATTCTTGACTTCACATACGTGTTTATGTGTTCACAGAAGATTACATTGCTCTTGGCCTAGTCGTCGAATTGCTGGGTCGTATGATAATTCATTGTGAAGCATTTTGAGGAATCACATCTTCCTGAATGTCACACCATTTAGCAGTATGTGAGGGCCTCTGTTTCTTTGCCCACACTTGTTTTTGTTTATGTTTTAGTTATTTTTATTATAACCTTTCTAGATTATGTGAAGTGGTATCTCATTGTAGTTTTGATTTGCGTTGGTTTGGTGTCTAAAGATGTAGAACATCCTTTCATATCCTTATGAGCCATTCATGCCTCTGGGGTACCTTTAGTACTGAGTCATATATATTTTTTTACATAAATGTGTTCCTTTAATTCTCTTAACAGATACATGATTTACAAATATTTTCTCCCATTCTGTGGGTTGTCTTCAATTTTTTGATTGTGGCCTTCGAACATGGAACAGTTTGTGAAGTTTATGAACAGTTTTTGAAGTTTAATTTATCCATTTTTGCTTTTGTTGTTAATATTTTTGCTTTCAAATCTAATAATTGCCAAACCTGAGGTTAAGATTACCTCTATGAGTTTGATTAATGCTACAATTATTAATAGTTCTATGTACAATGTTCTTTACATGTCAACTGGATCAGATCTGTTAGGCACGTTATTTATGTTTTCCACAATCTCAATGAATATTTCTAACACATATTCAATCAGTTTCTAAGAGACTATGACAGTCTCTCATTTGTGGATATGCCTATATCAACATTATGTATATTCTTACCTTATATATTTTGAAGCTATATTATTAATTACCTTCAAATTTAGGTTTATTATAGATTTCCTATGGATTATTTATGAAACACTTCTGGTCTTCAAGTCTCCCTACATGTTACTTAAAATACGGCTACTTTCTTTTGGTTGGTATTTGCATGATATAACCTTTTCATCTTCTTACATCTTCTGGCGGCAACCTTTTTATGTCATTATGTTGAATCTATGTCCTAAAATCAGCATGGAGTTGCTTTTCAAAGGCATTTAATTCCTTTACATTTAACATAATTGCTGACACATGAATTACCCTGCATCCTACCACATATTTTTATGCCCCAGTTAAGGAGCATATTCTTCTAAACAAAAATCTCCTGATAGTGTTTATTTTCTGCATTAGTTTATTGGCAATGATTTTTTTCACTTTTTGTTTTCCTGGAAATGTTTTTATTTTGTTTTCATTTTTGAATAAATAGTTTCACCAGCAGTGGAATTCCAGTTATTTTCTTCAGAACTTTATATTTGTCATTCCTTTGGCATTAAGCTTTCCTCATTCTGTGGAGGATCAAATATAGGTCTCACTATTGGTTTTTTTGAAGACAAGGACAATTATTTTCCCCATTTTTCCACTTTTTAATTGTTTTTAAATGACAAATAATACTTTACATATTCAAGGGGATCAAATGATGTTTTGATACTTAAGATGTATAGAGGTCTGATCAGGGTAATTAGTAATTCCATCATCTCAAAAATGTGTTTTTCCTTTGTGTTGGGAATGAGCATTCAATATCCTCTGTACAGCTATTTGAACCACGTAATATATTATTGTTAACTATAGCCGTCCCACAGTGGCATAGAATGCTAGAACGTTTCTCCTGCGGAGCTGTGATTTCACGTCCTGTAACACCCCTCTACCCACTCCTCAGTTTCCTCTGCCCTTCCCAGCCCCTACTACCTTTTGTTCCACTTTTTACTCCTATCAGATCAACTTTCTCTAGCTTCCACATACATGGTCTCATATGAGTGAGCACACGCAGGGTTCAACTATGTCCCTGGCTTATTTTTAATTAATATTCTGCAGTTCCATCCACGTTGTCTCACATAGCAGAATTTCATTCTTTTATGGATGAATAACATCTCGTTGTGCACAGACACCACATTTTTTTAACCATTCATGTGCTGTTGGCCCCTGAGGTTGATTCCGTATCTTGGCTGTTGTGAATAATATTCCAATGCTAGGTGCCGATGGTGTCTCGCCAACTTAATGATTTCCTCAGCTGCGGACAAATCCTGGTGGTGGGATGGCCGGGTCCTTTGGAAGTTTAATTTGTAGTTTTATGAAAATCCTCCATACGGTTCTCAACAGTGGTCATTCTTCTTTACACTCCCCTTTCTCTTCATCCTCACCAGCATTTGTTGTTTTCTGTTTTTCGATAATAGCCATATTAACTGGGTGAGATGATTACTCACTGTGGTTTTAATTTGAATTTCCATGATGATTAGTGATGCTGTGCACTTTTTCTCATATTTTTTTTGGCCATCACATCAATAGAATGAAAGATGAAAAAAGTATGATCATTTATTTCACCAGTTGCAGAAAAAAAGCTTTTGGAAAAATTCAAATCCATGATAAAAACTCTTAATAAGTTTGATGTGTAAAGTAAGTACCTCAGAAATAATCTAAAGATTTCCCACAATCAAAACAGCGATGCCATTTTTACTGTCATAGAAAAAATAAATTGAATGGAACCACAGAAAAACCCAAATAGCCAAAGTGACAAGAATAAAGCTGGAGATGTCACATGACCACATCTCAGAACATACGACAGAGCTGTAGTAACCAAACAGCATGGTACTGGCAAAAAACAGATACGTAAATTGATGAAACAGAACAGAGAACCCAGAGATTGATTAGTGTTTACAGCCAGCTGACTTTTGACAGTGATGCCAAGAACACTCATGGGAAAGGGCCAATAAATGGTCCTGGGAGAACTCCATATGCATAGGCAAAAGAATCACCCTAGACTCCAACCTGTCATCCTTTACAAAAATTAACTCAGAGTGGGTCAAAGATACAGAGATGATCCAAAACTATAAAACTACTAGAAGGAAACTCAGAGGAAATACTGAAGGGCATTGTTTTGGGAAAAGATATTATGAATAAGAACTTGGAAGTACAGACAACAAAAGCAAAAATTAAAAAATGGGATTATGTCAAACTAAAAAGCTTCTACACAGCAAAGCAAACAACCAACAGAGTAAAAAGACAACACATAAATTGGAAGAAAATATTTGGAAACTGCTCATCTGACGGTGGTTCATATGCACAACATACAAAGAACCCCAACATTTCAGCAGCAAAGAAACAAGCTATTCGATTAAAAAACAGTCAAAAGAACTGAGCAGGCATTCATCAAAAAAAAAAAGACTCAGTTTTAAAATTTATTTAGTTTATTAATTTTCAAAAGTTTCACTATGATATGCCAAATTGTTTTATATTTATCCTGTTTACAATTCATGGCTTATCTTGAAAGTGTGGATTAATTTCTTCAGCTGCTTTTTAGAAATTCTTGACAGTACCTCTTCTAATATTTCTATTCAAATTTATGATTTAATTTATTCAAGAGATTTTACACCTAAACAGAGTAAAGCCTCATGTGAGGCAATCCTCTTTGGTGTTATATTATTCAAAAAGTGTCTTCAAGGGCCAGGAACACATGGTTAGGAACCAGTCCTCTGGTCACATTTATGAGTTCTTTCTGTTCCATGTGTGTATTTTTAGATGCTCCAATATCACGAAAGATTAGACTTTTTCATAATGTTACATATCTCTTTAGACTTTTCCCTCTTTCCTAACCTCCCTTTTTTGTCTCTCCATGTTTAGTTTTGATATTTTCTACTAAATTTTTCTACAAGAGTCAAGTATGTTGATAAACCCACATGTTATTATTGTACTCTTGATTTATAATATGTTTTAAAATATCCATTTGTTTTTCTTTTAGAGATTTCAGTGGTCAGGGGAATTCTTCATCTTTTTCCATTGGTTTTCCTTGAATATTTTAATTTTGATTATTTTTAAGTCTCAGATACATCTAATAAGTAGACCACTTAGAGTTTTCCTCTTACTCTTTGTCTCTTTGGATATCACATTTTTAAAATAAAGTCCTTGATATTTTTCATAAAATAAACTAGAGAGGTCTGAATATCTTATTCCAGAAAGCATTTTCTTTAGTTAAATGCAGATAGTCTTAATCTTTGGAGGTTGAGTTTGTGTCTGTGTAACATTTGATGTCTTCAGCCTGACATGTAGGTCACATTCTTTCAGAGATTCTGCCTGAATCCTGGGGTGTTTATCAGGGCTGTTCACCTCTGATAGATCTGTGTCTAATTTTTATCTCACAGTATCATGGAATTCCCTACGGCTCTTTCTGGGTTGTCAGCCTCTAATTGATCACTTGCTTATAATCTTATTGACCCCTTGGACTGCTCTGAAGTTTCAAATGTCTTGAGTGACAAGAAAGCCCAGGTACCAGGCTGAGTCATTTCTCTACCGCGCTATTGCCCTTTGCTCTGGTCTCTTGGCCAGAGATCTAGCCGCCTTGGTAGTTGTTCATTGCTTTCAAACAAATTTCTGTGCATTTTGTCTAGCATTTCTTTGTTCATGGCACAATTTTGATCTGTTACAAATCATTTCTCATGACTTGAAATGAAATTGCCTATTTTATTATAGTCAGCATGATTATAGATGTATCTGGATTTTTTAATATCATTTTAGCTTGTGTTTTTCCCCCAATTCTCAAATTTTGTATTTCTCTTTCTTGTTTGCATTCTGATTTACTATTATAAAAAATATTCCATTTTACTTTCCTATTGGTTAGGCATTTTATGTTTTATCATTGTCCTTTCAGCATTTTACTTTTAAAAAAGTGAATACATATTTAAATTAATAAATTTAATTTGTTACATATCTCCTTCTGTAAATTTTAAGTTATTTAAAAATATTATTATCCTCTGGTGGACATGTCTGTAAAAAGGATTGATGTCTAGCACTTCAGTATTAAATATATACTTAAATCCATAAGCTATACATTATTTTTATAAATCAATGTTTATATATTATGTGCTAATATTTTCTTTTACAATTTATTGTTCACATATCCCTTTAGAATTATTTTGAATGAGGGTAAATTAGAAAAAATAGTAAGTTTCTCCTTACCTAAAATTGTCTTTATTTATTGCTAGTTTGGAAGCAATTTCAGAGTGTAGAGATTCCTGATATGTAACTTTTACTGGCCATATTTGTGAAATTGATTTTGGCTATCAGAGTTAATTTTGAGAACCAGGTTCTTATTTTAATGGTAACTTTTTCTTCTAACTGGCTGTTTCACAGAAATCATTTTTCCTATTTCTGTTTAGTCTAATTTATATATTTTGAGTAACTTTTTATCATGTTTGAGATTTCCAAAAAAAATCTTCCTTTACATCTTCAAATAATGGCCCTTTTTTCCTTGTCTCTGGTCTCTCCTCCCAGAACTCCAATCATACCATATCCTGTTTTCTATCTATTATATTAACTATATTTTTTCTGTTGTACAATATCTACTAGTCTATCTTCAAACTCAATTGTCTTACTGGCCAATTAACTCTTGCATTGATTAACAACTTTATCTAATAAACTTTATCTCATAAATCTTACCTTCTATATCAAACTAATCCTATTATTTTTGATAGTTTATGCTTTCTAGTGATAATTTTTGTTTCCCTCTTAAATTTGGTGAAGGATCTTAAACACATCTATTTTATATTCTTGAGTATTTCAAATTTTCTGTCTTAGTTGATCCAATCCTACCACTTTTTACAATCCTGTTAACTTGCTTATTGTGGCTGGTTGCCCTGGTCGTTTGTGATCTTTAGATAGCGTGTTCCCATTATTTGGAACTTTATCTGTGGGATAAAGCTGAGAACTGGCTCTAGAAAGTGGTCCTTTGGAGAGGAAGGTTTGTGTCTGCCAGATAGCTATTATCTCGGGACCACTTTAATACTTTGTTTTGTTTTTTATAGGACAAAAAAATTAAATTCAATTCTATCTCCAAAAAAATACAAAAGTAGTCTTGTGGCTAGCAATTTCTAGGGATTATTTTTCTTGTTTTCTCCACTAAGGTCAAGTTCATATAGGCTATGTCTCCATCTCCCTTTGGGTCTTTAACTGGCTGTGGATTCATGCAAGCTCTTACAGCTTATTTTCTGTATTTCTTAAGTATCAGATTTTGATTTCTGTAGCTCAGACATGTGGTTTCCTAAAGCCAAAGGAACAGACAAATGTCCCCAAGGAAAGAGCAATTTTATTTGCTATATGACTTTACTGGAATCATGTCTTCTAAAAAACATTTCTGACTCTGGTCTAATGAAAATAATGTAATGTTTTGGTTGGGCTACAGATTTGTATGCATTATAATAATCTCACATACATCATTTTATTTCATTGCATTTTAATATCATCCCAGCCTTGTAATTCAGAAAATGATAATACCACTTATAACTGAGAAGCAACAAAGACTCAAAGAAATTAAACTATTTTTTCATGTAAATTTCACATTATTTAGAATAATGAATATAAAGTCAAGATTTTTAAATAGCCAATGAAATACATATTTTAAAAACTTATATTCTTTTTTTTTTTTTTTTTTTTTACTATTGGCATGGTCTCAGCACCTAGAATAATACTTTGAATATATTAGAACCTTACCTTTTTGTGTATCATAAAAAGACTACTAGGGACACTCATTAGGATATTCCAAAAATAGTTTCTCATCAATTCAAATAACCCAACGAAATAATATAAACATAAAATATTTTCTTCAGATCAGAACATTTTTTACAGAAATATGGAAACTGCGATAATTCTATGTATATCAAATTGCGTATACTGGATTTATATTATTCGCGGGTAGGGGAGTAACCAAAAATTGAAATTACATCTATCATAGGCTGAATCATGTTCTCCAAAATTCAGATACTAAAATCTAACCCTCAGTCCACATCATGTTCAGAGATAAAGGTGTTTGCAGAGGTTACTGAGTTTAAATGAGACTGTTAAAATGAGCCCCTATCCAATATGACTGGCGAATGTACGGGAAGAGGCAGAGCTCCCAGGGATGTGGATGCCCCGAGGAAAGACCACGGGAGGACACAACTACAAGGACGTCTGCAACCAAGGTGAGAGGTTACTCAGGAGACACTCGCCTCGCCAGCACCTTGCTGTTAGACTTCCAACCTATAGACTTGTAACAAAATAGGTTTCTTCTTTTTTAAAAAAATTTTTTCCTTTTATTAAATCATATACACATAGATCATTTATACATTTATGCATTTGTGAGCTACAATGTGTTGATATTTTTATACAATTTGGAATGGTTACATCAAACTAATTAATATAGCTTTCACTTCATCTACTTAATTATTGTGTTAAGACATTTATGGTCTATGCTTGGTAGATTTGACTTGTACCCTTACAATAGGTTTCTGTTGTTTAAATTGCAACAGTTTGTAGTATTTTGTTAGGATGTTTGGAAATAGGGCTCTTGGGGAGGTAATGGGTTTTGGTTGAGGTTATGAGGGTGGAGCCATCTTGATGAGATTAGTGCTATTACAGGAGGGGGCGCCAGAGAGTTTGTTCCCTCTCGTCTGCACCCCATGAGGACACAGAGAGAAGGCAGCCGTCTACAACCCTGGAAGAGAGTCCTCTCCAGGGAGCATATAAGTTGGCACCTTATGGACTTCCCAGACTTAATTGGACTTAATTTTGGACTTCCCAGACTCCAGAACTGTAAGGAATAAGTTCTTATTGTTTAAGTCACTCTGGTCTGTGTTATTTTTATTATGGTAACCTGATCTCTTAAGACAGAACACAAGACTAATAATCAGTCACTAGGTTAGTGTTGTAAACAGGTAAATCCCGGTCAAACTAAACACCTATTCACTCCGTAATTTACTGAGAACATCTACTGAGTGCTGACCCTGAACCCAGTAGACACAGCCACTTCTCGCACAGAACTTATCACACATGAATACAGTGTATCTCTTTGTAAATTGTTAGTCAGTTTTACTTACAGAATTATTGTGATACTTGCATTTATGATAATTACTATTGTCTCCCTTCAACTTCTAATGAGGAGAGGTCTCTACAATGTGTCACTTCCACAGTGTGACAGGGTCTCAGAGATTTGCTTTGATATAAAGTACATCATACATCATTTTGTTCTTTTTTCTATCCAATTTGCCATCCAGATATTCAAGAAATAATATATTGTAGGAAAATAAATTTATTAACAACACCAAGATTATCCAATGTAAGGCCACATATCCCATATCAGGTACTTCACTGGAAGTACGGTTTACCGCTGTTAAATCCTCACAGTAACCCAAGAGTTAGTATTTGTGTAATCTGCACATGACACAGTTTTAGTGGTAAAACTAAAACTTAGAAAAATCAATTAATTGCCTGAGGTTATATACATTAGGTATTAAATGGTGTGTCTGGGTTTCAAAATGGTCTGAGTCATGGCCTGTGATCTTAATCAAAGATGCTATATTATCCCTAAGTTTAGGAACATAAGCTGTTTCCTAAACAGAAATCTTGTTGGTAAATTAACGACTATGAATAGAAATTAATTTTCTATTTACAACATTTCAGAAGTCACATAAGTATCATTGATATTCTCTTTATTTGATGTTTACATTTATGTCTTATTATGGTAATTATAAGATATTTGTGGTTATTTTATTTTCCCTTGTTTGGAGAGGAAACAGAAGTTCATCTCCAAAACAAGAGAGGATTATTCCATCCTCCTTTTTCTTCCCAGAAAATATCAAGTCCTTCAAACACAACTCTTACACTATTGAGGTACTAAGTATAAAACTTTGTGAATGACATACTATAGGAGGAAGTCGTGACACCCAGACTTGGTCACTTGTGTTCCTACAGAAACTGCCACAGCAAGTAAGTAAAATAATGGTGATAGGTAAAACATTACTTTCTTAACTATGTGCCATTAATTCAGGCAGTGCAGATTTATTGGCATAAAATTTTAAAAACCTGGTGACAAAGGAGCTCCCTTAAAATTATGACCTTCTAGGTATCTACCCAGATGATCAAATATCATTTTACAACAAAGACATTTGCACCAGAATGTTTATTGCAGTCCAATTCATAATTCCCAAGTCATGGAAGAAGCCCAAGTGCCCATTGACCCATGAATGGATTAACAAATTGTGGCATATGTACACCGTGGAATACTATGCAGCCATAAAAAGATGGAGACTTCACATCTTTTATGTTTGCCTGGATGGAGCTGGAACATATTCTTCTTAGTGAAGTATCCCAAGAATGGAAAAAAAATATCCAATGTATTCAATACTAATATGAAATCATTATAGTCACCTACAGATTCACAGGAATGGTAAAATGTAACTATAGTCCAGAGAGTCCAGAAAGAAGGAGAGAAGAGGGCAGAGAGAGGAGGGGAGAGGGGAGGCCGGGAGGAGGGAGGGTATTTGGGGGACCCAACCTAATGTGCATAATGCAATGATACCTTCCTAAACTATTAAGAGTAGAGTATGAATGTTTTTACCACAACAAGTAAGTAAGCATGGAGACGGTTATGTTAATCAGTTAGATGTAAGTATTCCACATTGTATATCAAATCAGCATATTTTACCTGATAAATGCATTAATGTATAATGTATTAATGATTTAATAAAGAATTAAAAGAATAAAAATGTGACCTAATCAATACCTTTTGAAATATTTTTTCTTCAAAGCCTTTCAGATGATTCTTACCTCTTCACTAGAACTTAAAAGAGACTAAAATAATTTTACTCGAGCAGTAATTGAAGGATTACTATCTGCCAAGCTTAAAATTTATTACAACACTGTGGTATTTCTGATTAAAACTTGCAATGAAAGAGTAGATAATATACTGGATTAGGAGTTAATTGGGTTCCGTCAAAACTCTGCTATCAACTAACCAGTTCACATTAGACCTTAGCTAGTCCTGGTAGCAGGTGAGCAGACTCCTCCTGGGCGCTGCGTGTCCGTCAGGCGACCGTCTCTTCTTCCACCTGCCTGTGGTTTACGGAGGCTATGCTCAATTATCTCTCTTACTTTTTAACAATTATTTAAAATGGCAATATTTGGATGCTAAAGTATAAAAATGATATGTTCATTTAATATAATTGTATTAATTTCACTGCTGGTTGGAGTCATAATCCTATGAGAATCCACCCAGGGCTCACTTTCTGCTGGGCTCCCTAGTGGATCAAAATTATGTAGGATAGAAAAAAAACAATATTTTCTTGTTTGCTTGGCTGGATACGCTCTTTTGGAATTTGGAGACCTCCACTCACACTTCTACCTGAGATGAAATATTCTATGCTCATTCTACAAAATAGTAACAGAAAATATTCTTCAAGTTTAAAAAAATGAATGATTGGCCAGGGCTGAGGAGTGAGGGATATTTGTATAAGCTTCTCTGTTTGTGTACCTGGTGCTGTATGATAAGAATATTTTATCAGACTGGCGGTGACAGCAGATGGAGATTCCTTTGTGCTATGTAAGTGACTTCACAAGTAGCCTTTCAAATTACTCCCAGTTGTAACCTTGGCTAAATAAAGATTGTAACCAGCATCGACAGCTTCCTGCTAGGTAAAGTTTTAAATAATAGAAACGCCCTGGTATTAGGATACTTTTCATTTTTCCGAAGCCATTATGCAGTATGTCTCACCTTCTCCTGCGGTTTATGTCCGTTAAGATTTAGAGCAGAGTCTGACTAGTTTATAACTAATTCAGAATATTCAGGCCTGGTGTCTCTGACAAAATGTGCAGTATTGTTTCCTGTCCCTTCAAGGCTCAAACAATGCTCCAAGATGAAAAACAATCTTCACAGAAAATTAATGGAGAGCTCAACATATCAAACAGCTCTGACAAAAGCTGCTCTTTAATGTTTGAACATAAATCAATAAGAAACATTAACATTTCCTTAAAATACTGATGATTTTCTAAATTAAAGGAGCAGAGGTTTTGCCAAATACTTACTTGAAGGTCTTAGAATGTTATTTTCAGCACTTACTAAACCGTTTATTTGCTCTAATACAACGATAATAAACTATAACATGGTTTGGGCATGTCTGATTTGTGAAAAGAGAAAAATTAAAAAAAAAATAAACAGAAAACATAAATCCCACAGGTGAGTAAAGGATAAGGTGATTCTGACCTCAAGAAGAGCTCAGTCCCATTTTGCAAAATTTGGTGTTTGAGTTTTATTTATTTCTTAAATTTTCTCTAAAATTGGCTAACAAGTGTCAAAAAGACTGCTCATTGAAAGAACAATGATAAATCCTCATCATTTTCTTTGAGACCACTTCCTTATCAACCTACTGTATTCCCCAAACTTTCTACCATTTCCTGATTTACTGTAGTTTAACTTGTAGTTAGGGCACTATTATTTTCACTGGCGTTTCCTGAAATTAGGGTTTACTATTACAACAAAAGTTGTAGAGAATTGGAAAACCAAAGGAATACAATAAGAGGAAATAGGGCTTTTTGTTTCTCTGAGTATAGAGGTATGGTAGTAAGAACTTTAAGAAAATATAAAGTAATGAAATACAAAATGGAAATATTTTGGAAGGCAGAGGAATGTTGCAGAGATCACCGATTTTATTAATGCATGTGAACTCCAGCAATTGTATTTTCACCATTTTCTTTTTGCCTTGGGTCATGCAGCTCCTTAGAGCTTTGTGCTGTTTTCTAAGTGTTAGTGTGTAAGCTGCTAATTGCTTTGGAAATTTCTTTGGGTAT
>CAUYRH010118627.1:0-46518 GCA_963574655.1 Perodicticus potto
TAGATAGCAGATTGAGATTGAAGAGAAAAGAGAAAGGGAAATCAGTGATGGAGCTAGGGCCCAAAGGCAACAGGAATGGAGAAGAGATAGAGTCAAAGGCATAGGTGAAGGCACCAATTCACATGATTAAATAAGAAGTAAATACATCTGCTAATACTCACAAAGGCCAGATATTAGTAGTAAAATAAGAGGTAAGTGAAAGACCTTGTTAAGTAAAATTATTGACTGTCAATCCCCAGCAACCAGGTAATGTAGGGAAAAAATATATATTTAACATGGTACTGACATGCTGAGTTGTGTGGTACTCTCCAGCACTGTTCAACTTCCTGGGTTTAATGGTAGATATAGATATAGATATAGATATAGATCAGATCTGAAGTTTTGCTATTTATATGCTGTGAAAATATATGACGGTAAAGAATGCGCTATAATCTGAATGTTTGTGGTGGAGGTGCAGGATTCATATGTTAAAGTACTAACCTCCAAAGTATGGTATTAGGATATGGGGCCTTTAGAAGGTGATTGGGTCAAGAGAATGATGCCCTCATGAATGGTATTAGTGTATTTAAAAGGCTCATAGAGCTCCCTCCCTATTTCCACCATGTGAGGATGCAAAGAAAGAAGCAGGCACTGTTTTTACAGCAGAAAACCCTCACCAGATATTGAATGTGCAAGGCTTTTGTATTGGACTTCCAAGTCTCCAGAACTGTGAGCAATAAATTTCGGTTGGTTATAAGTCTCCTAGTTTATGGCATTCTAACAGTACAAGTAAGTTAAGGCGGGATTGAAAGCACTGGTAAGAAAGCAAGTAGCATCAGTGATTTATCAAGAGGCCTGCATTATGTATCAAAGGAAAGAGATGGAAAAGGATTCATTAACTGAGAGAAAGTGGGAGTACAAAGGACTGGAAGATATCTATGTGGTTAAACAGGTGCAGAGAGTATACAGTTATGAGGGAACTAAAATGATAGGTGTTTGAGGTCAGCGAGCAGGATACTGAAAATCAAGACTTCTGAGAAGGTTCCAAGAGAATTAGGTGCCTGGAGTGACAAGAAAATGACTGTAAGTTAACAGTTGCATACCAATGGTGAGTCAGTGACTGACCTCATCGTGGTTTTGTTGCTGTATATTTGTTTCTGAAGGGATTTATGGTTTCACTGTTTATGACTGTTGATATTAGACAGGAACAGTAGTTCTCTACACTTACCAACAGTGAAGAATTGCAATCTCTTTTCCAGGAAAAGCTGGCCTTCTATTGTTTTTTAAGTGTTTTTCATAATGAAGTTAAGTAAGCAGTGAATTTATTTATGTTTGGTGAAGATCAGAGATATCAAATATCTGATCATTCTGCGAACCCATTTATGTCAAGCAATGACTTTTTTTTCTCATGATAAAGACACAAATATTGTGAGGGGGTAATATAATTTGTTGGCAGTGGAGATAGAGGAAGAACTAATAGTATCAGATTTTGAAGGATATGATGAGGGCATTTTCACTAGTTCAGATAGTGAACAAGAAGAATTTGTAGAGGTAGAAAGTGAAATTATTAAATCTAGGAAGAGTGAAGAGGAAGAAGAAGATGATGATGAAGAAGGACAAGAAGAAGTGTGAAATAGGGAACCCAGGAGAAGACCAGGCTCAGTTATAAAAATAGTGCAGCCTACTACTCAGATGATGAAACCATCAGGAATGTTATGGAATTCACATTTAATAAAGGATGAGGAAAGAGGATAATCAGCTAATATTATAAGGACTCAACCAGGAGTGTGATCAGGAATAGAACCCCAAACTCCACTGGATGCTTTCTATTTATTGACAGTGAAACCATGGATGTAATTACCAAGTTTACACACCAGAAACTACATCTGGTCAAAGAGTTAAGTAAGGACATAGTCACCCAAAATTCTGGTGATTTTGTAAAAGAATAGATATTAGGACTAATTGGAATTCTTCTAAATGTTGATGTGTAACCACAAAAAAAAGATGATATCCGAGATCTTTTTGTGAGGATAATTTTCTAGTTTACTGTGCTATGTTTTCAGAACACAGAATGTTCTGTGTTACTCCTACTGAAATTTCTACGTTTTGATGATGCTGTACCAGGTGATGCTCATAGACAGCATGTTGTTTGCCCCAGTTCGAGAGCTTTAGAACATACTTATAAATGAACTCTCACTTTAATACAATCCTCACAGTCTGTTACTGTTGATGAGGAATTGCTGTCTTTCCATGAGTGTCGCCCATTCAGACTTTACATACCAACTAAATTCGGGAAGTATGGAATTGCAGTGAATTTTTTGTGTATTCTGCATCAGAGCCATATGCACAGAAATCAGAGAACATTCAGAAAAATTGCAATAGTGGCTCTGAGATTGTAAAAGAACAGGTTCATAACTCATTTGGAACATTCTGAAAGAAATAGTACATGGGCAGAAAGTTTACCTTCATTGGCCTGACTTTCGACTTGTTTCAAAACAATATAACCACAGTTGGCACTGTTTGCAGTGCTAAAAGGGAATTGCCTCTAGAACTCATACCAGCATTGATAAAAACCTTTCCCTCTTGTACAGTAAGATTTGCCTTTTCTTTCCCTCTGTGACATTAGTAAGTTATGTTCCAAAGACAGGAAAGGTAGTTACAGCACTTTCCACACATGAAGTGTGGAAAAGTGTTACAGTACTTTCCACTCATGAAGTATGGAAACCTACAAATATGAAGGTGACAGACAACAAGCCTGATGTAATTGCTTTTACAATGCTACTAAAGCAGTTACTGGTGCACTTGATAAGTGCATGAGAACATATTCCTGTCACTGAGGAACTCAGCATTGGCCACTGGCAATTTTCTTTGACACTGTTGTCATTGCAGCATACAATCTGTATGTGATTTTTGGCAAACAAATAGCCACTGGTCACAACTTCATTTAAGGAGAGAATTTGGGAGAAAATACTTTTTGAAAGATTTGGCATGATAGCTCTATGAAAAAGTCATAAGAAAGCACACGCAAAATGCGCGTGGTGTCCACAAAAAAATATGCAATGGCAATGAATCTTTGTAAACAGAAGTGCAACCAAGGACAAGGAGTGTTGATAAGAGGAACGGCTCATACCAAACAAAAAGAGCTATGAGACAAGCAGTAAAAAGCTTACCAAATAAAGGTCGCTTTTGGGTGGTGCCTGTGACTCAGGGCGCCGGCATCATATACCGAGGGTACCGGGTTCAAACCTGCCCTGGCCAAACTGCAACAAAAATAGGTGGGCGTCGTGGCGGGCACCTGTAGTCCCAGCTACTCAGGAGGCTGAGGCAAGAGAATCGCCTAAGTCCAGGAGCTGGAGGTTGCTGTGAGCTGTGTGACACCACAGCACTCTACTGAGGGCAATAAAGTGAGACTCTCTCTCTACAAAAGAAAGTCACTGCCATCTTTGTCTGCATGGGAGAGATCAGAAATATGTGAAGGCATGCAGTTAATGTAGCAAATACATCTGTCGCAGCCACATCTCAAACGGAGAAAATATAATGAAAAGGACATGCAGAGAGTGCAGCCATATGGTAAAAAGAGAAAATATAATGAAAAGAACATAGAGAGAATGTGTTAAAATATTCTTAGTTACTTGGAGGATGATATGTAAATATATATGTTGTTTACATAATTACACTACTATTTGCTCTGGGGTCAGTGACTGACTCCCCATTGGTATTCTTCAGGTACCAAATTGGCATTGGTATGTGACTGCTATGAAGGTTCATGATTCTGCTAGGAAGTATGACAGATGAGTATTGATATGAATACTGAAATATTCTTAGTATTGTGGCAGAAACAGAATAGAATGATCACATGGTATTGTAATGT
The DNA here is from genome assembly GCA_963574655.1 of Perodicticus potto. Lineage (NCBI taxonomy): Eukaryota > Metazoa > Chordata > Mammalia > Primates > Lorisidae > Perodicticus > Perodicticus potto. The sequence continues at coordinate 3,851 of CAUYRH010118627.1, forward strand.
TTAAACAATTTTCTACTTTCCAAATCAGAGAGATGCCTAGAACTGGAAAGGTAAAGGGTAGGGATCATCCTCCCAGACACCTCAATATTAAAAGGATTAATAACAGCATACCTGTAACTCATTCTTTTTTTTTTTTGGATGATGATATTAATAACCCAGTGGTTAAGGATCTGCATTTCATTTCTAGATACTTGGATTTAAGATCTGGTTTTGATACTGGCAATAAAATATTTCTTTAAAAATTTTTTTTTATGATAATAGTCCTTGCCATATTGATGTCCTATAAAGTTAAAGTGTTTTACATTGTATAAGGTACATAGTCACTATTGGATAAATGATAGCTGTCATTACTGTTACTACTGGGGAAAAAAGTTATGTACTATAGTGTTATTCTCAAAAGAGGAGATTCTCAAGGGTTTCTGAATATATTCCTTGAAAATGTCAACAGATTCTTCTGTCTGGATGTCATTTGCCTGGTTAGTTAAGCTCCTCTATTTTGTTTTGAAGGACACACAACCATATTCGTATTCATTGCTCACATATACATATACACATTCACACATTGTTGAGCAAAATGTGTTTAAAAAATCTGTACTTTTTATTAAACTTAGTAATTAGTGTTCATAATAACAACTATGGCTAAAATATTTTAGAAAGTCATTAACTTGAATTTTAATTTTTAGTTCAAAGAAATCACTTCATATTCATTAAATCATAGTGTTTGACAGATTGTTATGTTTCAATTTTGGGAATTAAAAATAGTCTGTGCTTTTGAACAAATTATGTAAGAGGGGTCAGACAAGATGAAAATATTTGAAATTACACTAAATATTGCATTAAAAGTCTTTTCTAGTTATTTATTCATACACCAGCGATTTTTATCATCATGTAATGTACATTTAAGAATATCTATGAATTATGTGGATAATGATGGATGAGAAATTCCTTTTTTGCTATCTATAAAATGATAATAATTACATTAAAAGTGAATTTTACACATCTGAATTATGCTTTTCCTCTAGAGTAATATTTGCAGAGCAGCTAGGAATACTTGGTGTGTATATGCTCTCTGTCAGATTATTTAGATAGCAAAATTATGTTGGAGAGAGGGAAAGAGGGAGGAGGTAGGGGACCACGATGTGTGACACACCTCTTGGGGGCAGGACACAATTATAAGAGGCACTTTAGCTAATAAATTCAATCAGTGTAACCTGGGTTTTTGTACCCTCAATGAATCCCCAACAATAAAAATTCTGAGATAATTCAAGGTATTTTAATCTTAGTGGTAAAATTGATGACAGATAAAAATTATATATAAGTTATGGACCAATATAAATAAATATTTTTTTTTACGTCTATATTCTTTTTTTTTCTTTTATTATTCTTCATTACATTAATTCCCCCCCACCCCTCCATGGTAAGACAGAATTGATTTACAGAAAATAATACAGAAAACACTAAAGCTCCTGGTAGAGGGAGAGATTTCAAGTGGGGAGAGAGATGCTCTCTCCGTTCCTCTCCCGGTGTTTCCTCGTCTCCTCCTCTAGGCCTCTAGCCTCAGGGTATATATAGGTGTATGGGTTCCTTGGCCAGAAAAAGAATGAATACAGTCCCTTCCACCAGGGGCAAGGTGAATGAGTGTATCAATGAATGGACACAGTCCATCCATGGAATTCAGGCCTAGGAAATTCACAAGAATAAATTTTTCTTTTCTCTTAACAGAGGGTCTCACTCTGTTGCCCAGGCTAGAGTCCTGTGGCATCAGCCCAGCTCACAGCAACTGCAAATTCCTGGGCTCAAGCGATCCTCCTGCCTCAGCCTCCTGAGTGGCTGGGAATACCTGGCTAATTTTCCTATTTTTAGGAGAGACAGGGTCTTGCTCTTACTCAGGCCACTCTCAAACTCTTCACCTCAAGTGATCCTCCTGGAGTGCTAGGATTATAGGTGGTTTGAATTTTTAATTTTTCCTGCCCCACAGTGGCTCTGCCTCCCTGATTAGATGGTAAGTTCCAGTAGACAATCATCCTAGCCTTCTTGGCAAGCCTCGTAACACCAAAATCAGCTTCCAGAATGCAGAGCTGAGCATCCTGCCACTCGAAAATTGTCTTCTCAACATCCAATCAGCCTCACTCATGCACTTTTAAAATTAAATTAAATTTTTAAAAAGAGATTTAAGGAGTAAAGGGGGGACCTGTGGCCTCAAGGTCACATGAGGCCTTCCTTGAGTGTGGCCCCTCAACGGAATTGAAACTTCACAGATCAAATCCCTTGACTAAACGGATTTGTTCTGTGATATTTGGATTCAGTCAAAGATGCAGAAGGCCACAGGTGGCCCCAAGGTGGTGGGTCTCCGGTATCCATTAAGTCACTCTGTAGGCAGTGTTCTTTCAAGCGGAAATTCCCACAGGAAGGGTTGATCCCTGGCCATGACTCCTTCATTTGAATTACTCCAGTCCGTTTTTACTGGATCTTTGTAGGGAGTGATCCTGTGTTTCTAGGGATTATATTTAATAAAAGTGCATATTTTGAAATGGTAAGAGAGCAAATTTCAAAGATTCTCATCACAACAAATGTATGAGGTGTAGATATGTTAATTGCCTTGATTTAATCATTCGTGTGTGTATATATCTAAACATCACACGATACCCCATAAGTGTATATAATTATTATTTGTCAATTTTTTTTAAAAGAACAAGAAATTTCAAGAAAAAATTTTCATTCAGTTGAGCACTTCATCTTCTAAGTACGTGAATCTGGATGTCCGTAAAAGAATCCGCTAAATTCCATGGGAGTTTGTCCTAAAGAAATGGTTCCTATTTGCCAGCTTGAGCCCTGGAACTATGCTAGGGTCACCAGAAGGCTTCATAAAATATGGTCTTGCCCCTTCCTCTGCCTCTTCTGCATTGCATAATTTAGCCCAAAAGCCATTAGGTTGGACCAAACAAGTAAGCGTTAGTATTGGGTGTTGGGAGGGGAGCCTCAGTAATTCACAGTGTAAAGGACAGAACGGTACCATTGTCCTCTAATAGAATGCAATGAGGAAAGGACGGCATCAATTTGTGCTATTCCTGCCACAGATGGGTGCTCCAAATCTAATTTGAGGCAATGTCAGACAAACCCAGAGCGACATTTTATAAAATAACTGGCCTATAGTCTCGAAAGTCAAGCAAGTAAGAAGGAACTCTTCCCAGTTAGAGGATGCTGAAGAGACATGACAGCTAAATGCTAACCTGTAATGGACATCATTGGAGCAATTGGTGAAACCTCAACGGGGTTGGAAGATTAGGTAATAGTAATACATCATTGGTAATTTCTCAGTTTTTATGCTTGCTTTGTGGTGAGGTAGGACAACGTCCTCCTTTGCAAGAAATATACACTAAATATTTAGGGATAATGATTGGGCATCAGGTTAGGAGCTTATTCTCAAAATGATTCAGATTTTTAAAACTTTTTCATACTGTACTTGCAACTTTCCTGTAAGTTTGAAATTGTTTCAAAGTTTAAAAACAAGTTAAAGACATATCTCTGGGGAAAAATAGGAAACATACTCAAGTCACATTTGATTTCTGCAATTGTAAGAGATAGAAGATACCATGTACAAGATAACAAATGTTATTGGTATATTTTGAGTATTACAATTTTAATATAGTTTTTTTCCTTTCTGAAAATGTGTATACAATTTTTGGCACCCTTTGTGTTTATACACATAGCCTACATTCAAATATATGTGTATATGCAATATAAAAGTAATTCTGAAAATAGATTTTTAGGCCTTATTTTCAGGGGTCCTAATTCAATAATTATTCTATAATTCAGTCATTTGTTCTTTTTACAAAGCTCCCCAGTAATGTGCACACAGTTTGAGAAACCACTTAGAAATTATTTAATCTACCCCCACCTGCCGCTCTGCAGAGGAGGAAATTAAAGTTCACAGAAGCAGCTTCATTGGTTCAAGGTCATACAATCATCTCCTGGTAGAATCAGTATAATGCTGACACCTAAATTTTGTCAAGTGCTGACATATGCTATCTAAAAAGATAAATCAACACGTGAATGAATGATTATTACTATTTTACAGAAAATGAAACAAGTTTATAATGGATACAATGTTGTCAAAGGCCATACAGGCAGAGGGACAGAGGAGAACGTGAATCCAGACTTGTCTGTTCCCCAAACCCAAGCTCCTGTAATCACGCCACGCTGTGCCTCGTGCACAGTCAATGGTCATAAACATTTTTGAATTGATGAATGTTGAATGGTGTCTCAAGTGCATGTTCATAGATGATTTTTTTCTGTAAGTTTTCCAGTCATAGGGAAAGGATGACGATTTAATTTAAAATTTCCAAATAATGGTTTGATTCTTATGACCTGTGCGCTTCTTCTCTCATATCACCACAAAAGTATTTGGCATCCCAGGGTTAGATGCTAAAGAGTGCTACATGACTGATTTACATCATTAACTCCCTCAAAGATAAAAAAATATTGTATTGACTTTCATTTTTCAAAAGCTTGGATTTCCCTTTTTAGAGAAATTGGCAAAGATGTAGAAGAGGGAGAACAAAGCTTTCTGTAAGGAAATCTAGGTGGGACTTCCCACAACTTAAGGGGGTGAAGCTAAGAATGAATGGAGATGATAACTGCAGACGTTATAAGAAAATGCTTCATGTTTCGTTTATCAGTTCCTATAAGAATAATATCATGGGAAAAGAAATGGTAATTATAGACATGAAGCTTGCTTTGAGCTTTAGACCAGAAAGAAAAACATGTTTGTCTATAGTGATAAAATGTGATGCAGTAAGCACAAAAAACACTGAAACTCATTAGAAGAAAGTGGAGAGAATATTATTTAAAACAGAGGGCACATTACATTTAAATTCATAAAGTAAAGTCAATTCTCATTATTAAAGAAGGACTTACATAAAAGTAAAATTAAAATCACTTTTCTTCCTAAAAAAAATTATAAACCAGAATCACTCTAAAAACACACTGCAACATAACCTTCCAGTTTATTTTTCTGAAACAAAGTGACATCTCTGCTGTCTGTAATTCTTTCAGCTTTTCCACCTCATTTGCTAATATTATATTTGACTATTAGCAGAAGAGAAAGGTCATGATTTAAAATGTTTCAGACACACCAGAGAGTGTATTGAGCATTTGACTTAAAATACACATAAATAGAAGGCTATATAACAATATTATATGTGTAATAAAAGCATAGATAGCAAATAATCCTCATTTAAAGAGCACAGCAGTTCACCATCATTTGTTGCAGCTGGAACTGAATTGTAATTAGGCATGAGGATTAGGTCTGCAATAGAAAACAATCATCACATGTACTCAGTACTAAAGTGAAACTCGTAGATTAACAACTGCAGACCCACATGAAAGAAAGACTCAGTTAAATTCAAGTCAAGGAGAAGGGTAAAAGGGGTTCAGTAAATTCCCACCCAGTGGGTACAATGCATGTGTATATGGCACACTTCTAGGTGAAAGACACAACTACTTTAACTTGGACTTAAACTTCACAGATGCAAACAATGTACTTTTATTGTATGTACCCTCATGTTAATCTGAAATTAAAAAAGAAAGAATCTGCTGGGTTCCTTGCAGCAAGCTCTCTACAAAACAAAGCATAATTGAGGCTATATAAAAATATGCATTCAAGCTAGGGCCATATGGATTAATAAGATTAACCAGTTGACTCTAATTGAATTTAGTCAAATCTATCGCATCTCTCCCCATAACCTAAGATTCCAACACCTGCTCTGCTTGCCAGGGCAACCTAGACCCTGCTGGATGAAATGCAGTCATTAGCAGATCTTTTGGTTTTAGGTTCACCTAAGCCTTCCTGTATTCTTCTAAAAGCAAACTGAAGGGTCACACAGTCAGATGTGTGCTGATCAACCTAGCACACATATGGGTAGCTATTCGGGGCTGATAAAAAAATAAAAGACTGTTGGGGCGGCGCCTGTGGCTCAAAGGAGTAGGGCGCTGGCCCCATATGCTGGAGGTGGTGGGTTCAAACTCAGCCCCGGCCAAAAAATAAAAAAATAAAAATAAAAAAAAGACAGTTGAAGATGATTTCTGCATTTGTTATTGCTAAAGACATTGCTCACATTACTTGAAGATTCATCTAACGAATACCTGGTAGGATAAGAGTCATTATGCATTTCTCTTTAGGACCTAGTAAATCTTCCAAGCAGATATCAAAAAAACTAACGATGTCAAAAATACTGTGCATTCATACAGTGGAATATTACTCAGCAACATTAAGAAATGAACTACTGATGAACACACCAGTGTTGATAAAGATTCAAAATATCATGCCGAGAAAAAGAAACCAAAATAAATCTGTACAAAAGGTTGTGTATTGAATACTATTTATGTGAAGTTCTAGAACCAACCAATCCATCTTGAAAGCAATCAGAGTGGTGAGAAATTGACTAGAAAAGGATCCGTTTTGAGATGATGGTTCTGGTATCTTGATATGGGTTATATGGGTGTATCCATTTATCAAATTTCTTGAAATTCTGCCACATAAAAACCTGTTCATTTTGGATTAATTATGTCTTAATGTAAAAGACATTTTAAAAAATATACTGCTGTTTTGTTTCATTTTTGCCTTTGCTTCCAAGAAGTTCAAGTACTAATTTTTAATAGTGGATCACAGCTGACTAAGAGCACTCTCACTCTAGCACACTTTCTGCTTCACGTTCTATTTTTAATTATTCCTAACTCGAACTTATTAAACATATTATAATGGCCCTCTCAGTTTTAAAAAGGGGGCATATTGTAAATGTGTGCATATATATGATCACTCTTCTGTCAGAGAAGGTGGATAGAATTCTATTATAAAAGGTACATTTAACAACTCAAGAAAAACCTCCAAAACCCTAACTTTTTATTACTCTTAATTAATCATTATCTTTTACAATTACAAAAGTCTATCTGAGTGGTACAAAAGATCAATTCCTCTTCTGATTTTAGTCACTGCATCAAAAAAAATTTTTTCTCTTTTGAAGACTGTACCATTGCTCAAGTGAAATGTTTACTGAAGAAAAATACTATAAGAAATTGGGAGGCTGAGGCAAGAGAATCGCTTAAGCCAAAGAGTTAGAGGTTGCTGTGAGCTGTGACACCACAGCACTCTACCAAGGGCGACATGGTGAGACTCTGTCTCCCAAAAAATAAAAAATAAAAAAACTACAAGAATTTAAGTGTTTGTGGTTAGGAATGCTATTCTATAGAATCTCAAGTTCTGCTTATATAACATTAAATTTGTTTGAAAATGCATGATTAGTTAATGTAAAATTGAGAAAATATGGAATTCCTGAAGTTATTGCAGCTCATCCTCAGGACTGTTCTGGAATCTGGGATCGATGTGGACTGGGTGGGAGGAGTTTTGTAATTCCCTGTCTCATGCAGATTTGTCTGGTAGCTTAATCCCAGTATTCAGAATTCCCTCAACAAACTCTTAATTGCTGTGACACCAAAGAATGTTGGCAAGTGACTCAATAAGGCCTCCATTCTGTTCAGGATGAACAAGGTGGGCAATGTTTAGTATAAAACGTATAAAACGTACTTCACGAATTCCTAGTTCAGGAAAAGCTACTGCATCAAAGCTACTATTTCCTTAGGAATGCATACCAAGTTATCCATACCTCCACTTAGCAGTTCTTTTCCCTGTTGTTTCCTGACCCTTTTCATTACCAGGTAAAGAATAACTTCCAAGTCTATGGCATAACCTCGATTAACAGGAATCAAAACTGCCTGCCAGGTACAAGGTACACTATTTGAGTGACAGGTACAATAAAAGCCCTTACTTCACCACCGTTCAATTCACCCATGTAACAGAAAGTCACTTGTGTCCCCTAAGTCACTTGAAATTTAAAAAGTAAATAAATAAAATTTAAAAAATTTTAAGGAAAAAGAAAGACTATGGTGAATTAAATTTCCATCTCTAAATGAAGTTTACCTCCATTTTTCAAAAAGAAAAAGTTGTTTTTAATAAACGAATTGTCATCAAATTTCTCCGGTTGTTTCTTTCTCTTGATATGGAGAGGGAGGGAGATGGTGTAGTGTGTTTTTCCTTGTGTAAGGGCTTCATTGTGGCAAGAAGTGCTACAGTAACTTGAGATCAGCAACGCTGCGCTGTTTGATGGCCCTCGGCTAATGGAATCAGTATTCATTTTTATCCTGTGATTTTGTATGTCCAGCCTCTCCCCCCAAAGAGAAATACACTGAAATAACATTGCTCACCTTTTAAATTAGGAAACATGTAAAAGTTTGACACCAGACTCTTTATTTGTGATGCTATGGGAAAATTGACACCTCACACATTGATGGCGGGGCCTAAAACTTATACAGGGGCTAAAACTTTGCATGAAGGGAAATCTGGAAATATCAGCCAAAATCCTAGTTGTGTTTACTATTTACGTTTCAGTAGAATATGAAATGCTATAGCAGTCTGGCCGGGGCCGAGTTCGACCCCACAACCCTTGGTATCCGGTTCCCTACCCACTGAGCCACAGGCACCGCCCTAAAGAATATGTAATGCTGTAAGTGCATGTAATTGTAGTGACTGAGAAGAATTGCATTTACCCCAGAAATCTCACTCGTGTGTCTCTATCATGTAAATATAAATGTGCAAAATGACACATGTACAAGATATTAGTTGTAATTTTTTTTACAATAGCAAACGATTGGCAATACTTAAGTTTTCTTTTATAAGGAACTGGTTAATAAACTGTAGTACAACCGTTATTAACAGGATACGACTGTAAGGAAGCGCTTTGTAAACATAAGAATCACAAAAGATACATTGGTTAAGTGAAAATAGCAAGATATAGAACATTGGAGAATTCTATTATTTGTGAAAGAAAAGAGATATAGTAAGACGAAATAGAAGACGATACAGAAGAAATATTACAAAGTACATAAACAAGAAAAAAATGTAGATGCTTTTAGAGAGAGTGGCAGAAATGGGGTAGATGTGTTACTGGTGGGTGCTCATCTAATAGGAATTGCAGCATTTTTCTTGTTAAAAATGAAGGTAGTTACAAAATTAATTTTCTATCCTTTCATGGGAAAAAAATTCGTTTGTACTCTCCCAAATTCCTCGTGGGTGCTTAGTCCTTCCTTCATTGTTGTTGGTGTTAAAAGAATCAGTCTTTTGTCTATAATATTTGATGGGAACAGTTTTTCTCAGGTCCACATTTGTCTTTCAATTTTGCTTTTGATAGTGTTTGCCAAACAAAAGATTCTGAGTTGTATGCAGTGGAATTCATGGCCTCTTTTGTGTGTGCAGGGGAGGCTGGGGGTGGCAGCGGGGATTTGTGTCATTCTTTGATGGCCTTTCCTCACTCTGACAGCAACAAAAAGCAACTCTGATTTCTTCTTTCTAATTTTAATTGTTTCTTTTTTCATATTGAAATATTTTGCCATCTCATTTTATTTTGGTGCAAAGTGTTAGGTAGGAATATAACTTTATTTTTCCTTCTTGGTAGAAATCTCACTGTAATCCATTTCTCACACTAATTTAAAAAGATGTCTTCAATGATATCAAAGTCTTGTACGTGCTTCTGTCTATTCTGGACCCTCTTATTGCATCCCACTGTGTTTTCTATTCATGCACTGGTACCACACTTTTTAATTATTACACCTTTGGAATATGTTTTAATGTCTATCAAAGTTAGTTCCCTCTCATTGCTATTATTTCTCAGAGGTTTTCTGGATGCCCTGTTTGTTTTTCTTTTTTCCACAAGACATGTAGTAGCATCTATGTATTTTATTGTAAATAATATTTCATTAGCATTTTATTTGGCATTATGTTCAATTTAATTGTTTTTAATTTAACCCTTAAAAAAATACATCAAAAGCTTTTCACTTTGTTTTCTTTCATCATTTAAAATTTTTCTTCAAGTAAATTTTGTACATACCTTGTTAAGATTATTCCCTTCTCTCTCCTGTAGTATTCATCTGTTTATTTTGGTTAAAAAAATCAACAATGGTATTTACACCAGGTTAGTACAATTGGTCATTCTTTGGCTAAACCTACATAATGGTGAATGAAAGACTTTTCAGCTTAGATAGTCTACGGTTTTTATTTCTTTTTCCATGGATTATGAGCTCTCATATAAAATATCTTCATTCCCGTGATTTCATGACATCTTGTTTTAAATCACCACATTAACTCTGTTATATATTAATGTATTTATCCATACACCAACTATCTATGTGAATTTTACATTTTTTTCCAATCTGGGTTTCAATAAATTCTTTAAAAATTCTTTTCTTCTTGGTATAGGAACATAAAATGAGTCTAAAATTTTAAAAACTTGAGACTGACAAAAAGGGTAAACTGTGCATTCTTAGTACTCAAGGGAACAGCATGCAGGGAAGGGAAAACAAGGGTTATGGGGAAGATTAGAACCGCTTTTCTGGGAGGCAACACACAAAACCCCCCTTCATAATAGGATAGTGGTTTGAATGAGCAGCGCTAGATAATCTTTTCCATTCATAAAAAATAATATGATTGTGAAAACCGGGCACTTTTATGATATCCACTTTTTAGGATGGATATGCTTAAGGGGATCAAAGAAACACTGTAGCCCTCAGTTATCTGCTTTCACTCGTATAGGTATTAACATACTTTTATTTTCCTGTTAAAGACCCAGGCTTTTATTTGATGTCCTTGTTTCTGTTTAGCTTGATTTAATTTTATTGCATTTTTCATCTTGCCATATTCTGAATATCGTTATGCTGCTACATCTCGGCTTAAATAATTATTAACATAAACTGTATGCAGAGGGCAATAGGGTGCAAAGCATATTTGGACATAGGTTGTCCATAGACTATAAAGGACAGACAGGGAACATGTGAGAGAGTGAGAAGAGTTTGTTCAGGATAAAAGAAAAGTGCAGGTTCACCTGAGCAAGAAAGTAGGCTGAAGGGGGTATGAAAACATTACTGTCCAGTGCTCCGCTGGTGCTAAGGTGGCCTTGTGTCAGAGGGGGCTGATGGAGGGAACATCTCTAACCTTTTTGTTATTTGAGTTATTGTGTCTATTTAACTGAGTTTTAAACTTAATGTAGGGTTTTGGTAAAGATTGATTAGATAATAGGCTAATTCTACAAGGTAATTAAGGTATCCCCTGAGGGGACATAGGCAGTTTGGGGAGATGTACTATTTCTTTTAAACCCTTATAGTGTCACTTAATCCAGCCGTTCAAGCACAAAGCTGTTTAAAGTGCTTTCTACCACTTAGAAGGAAATTCTAGATAGTGTAGAGAATCAGCTTAATGACATGGTCACGTGATAGGGTCTAGATGGAGGCAGACAGCATGAAGGGCCAGGGCTGGGCATGCGCGGGCAGGGCGCGCGTTCCACCAAGGGCCTGAAGATTGCTCCATAAATAATGAGTCCTAAGCATTATGCACATAGGCCCAAGATTGGCAACTGAAGAATGTACTTGGGAAAAGGCTGACAACTGGCATTTGCTTGCTTACCAGGGGACTCATTGATTCCTGCCATCAGAGGTCTTGCTCATAGCCAGTGGATTTCATGCTGTGTGGTTTTAAAAACATGACTTTACTTTGACTGTGTTTTACCATTAGACTTTCTACCTTCTGTCATCTAAGCAGAGTGGGGTATTCTACAAGGTGTGACAGTGGAGTGTGAGCACCAAACTGAGATTGTTGGTGAGGTGCATGGCTGGTTCCTATTTTGTAGGCCTACCAGATATTAGCATTTACACTCAAATTACCAGGGCCTGATGTTATATTCAGGATCTCCACGAAATCCAGAGGATTCCAGTGTGGGAAGCATGCATGGACCTTGCCAAGCCCTACTTTACATAGAACTGAGTCTAGAATGTCCTTTGCACATGGAAATAAATATCTGTAGGGAGAGAGACATGGTTCATAATGGCAGTGGCCGGTCAGAGTTCCAGCATCCACTTCTAGTAGGTTACATCTAGTATCAGAACTCAGAAAGGAGAGGTAGGCTTGATATCCTATCCGAGAAGCCTTTTGTTCCACTAAGGTTGGCTTGAAGATGCTAAATTTCACCAAGTGCTGCTGTGTTTCCCAGACCACATAAGCATGACAATTAACTGGGGGATTTAATAAAAGTGCATGTCTCTGAGCCCCACTCCTGGCGATTATGATTCAGTAGAACTGGAATGAAGTCCCAGAATCCGGATTTATAACAAACTAAATACCTATAAGTATATGGGACTTGGATATAGGTGTTCTATAAAATCACACTTTGAGAAACCGTGTGCTGTATAGTCACTGACAGAAGTCGCTCGGGTGGTAGATGGAGGTGGAAGAAGATCTCAGGGTTAAACAGTGGCAAGTTTTACAACACTGGATGTTCTGGACCACAATTAAGGCTCAACTGCAGAACTCATTGGTGGCAGAGAAGGTGGGCTCGTTGACTCACTGCTACGATGCAGAGCCTCAGGTTCTGTTCCATCCAGCTTCCCATGTTGGTACTTTTTCTGCCCATCAGAGTGGAGATGGTGTGTCAGGGATTGGAGGAAAAAAACGCATTAACTTTTGGAGTATCTTAGAGAGCCCTCCAGAAATGGCCTACAAACTGGAGATAACCCAGGAAGAGGAAGTGCATCATCTGAATGCTTCTGGAAAGAGAAGGATCCTTTAGAATTGGGGCTTGGTCTCAGTTTCTTTTGTGATCCCTTGACCGCAGAGGGATTGTATTCCCACAGGACCAGAGTTTGGTTAACGAACTACTGTAGTTTTGCAATTTACTAACTGTAAAGTAGGTGGATTTAGTTTGTCTCTTTCATCTTCAGTGTCCTAGTCTGTAAAATGGGCATAGTACATCCATATCGGATTACCATAAGATACGGTAGAATAGGTAAAAAACCTTTTGAACAATGTCTGCACATACAGAGGAGCTGTAAGAGGCAATTCTGTACTTTTTTGCTTTCATTAACGGCACAAACTCATGGAAAGAATGTGGATTGTATAGTTAGACCTGGCTTGAAGTACCACTCCTGTAACTTCCTAGCCACATGACTTCGAACAGTTCACTTCCTTTCTCTACAGATAAATTACTCACTTGAAAAATAGAATCAAAATGCCTTCCTTGCAAAATTATTGTGAATATGAGCAGTAATGTAGAAAAAATACTTGGCAGCCTACAAAAATTGAGCAACATATATTACCATTCCCCTCTCTTTTTTCCTTTCTCCTCTCCTCTTCCTACAACTGCCTTTTCTACTTCTTGTATTTTGAGGTTCTGAGCTCATAAAACCTGTGGAGAATGAATTAGTTTCCCATTCTGGTTTCACCTATTATTTTCAAAATATTGCACAGGAAACCTAGAGCTGAAGAAAATGTGGATTCATATGTTGGCATGACCAGGGTCTCCCTAAATGCCTTTGCTACTCAGGAACCAGAATTTTATAGTGATCTCTGTGTAATGACCAGTTGATCTGATTTAATTTAGTAGTTAGGCCTCCTGCCAATCACGTCATAAAGTCAGCCCAACGGGAGCTGTATCAGCTCACTACTAGGTGATAACCTTACAGTCCAGGAGTTATGAGGGTTTATGTCCAAAGGGACCTATTTCAGGTACTGGATTCTTCCTAGGTCCATAAGTGCAAGATGCTATCCTCCTCAGTTCTTCAGGCAATTCATGTACTACTAGACATGACCAAAGATGGTCAGCTTCTAGACCAGGGAGCAGGTCCTAGGGCACCGAGGGACAGAATCGTGCCCTTTATACTGCTAGAAAACAGTTGGTACCTTTCAGAAAAACTCACGCCTCATGGATTTCACAACTTCACAAAAAACTTCCATTCAATGAGTAAGGACCTCTGGTCATGTACTTATGAAGCTGGTACCCAGAAAGCGTCATCTTTCTCCAATTTGGAAAGTGACTATAAAAACAATCCACCTTTATCTTGTAGGATACGGGAGCTCTGGAGCTGCACGTAGGCAGTAAGCAGCATGGGGGAGACCTATAATTCCCAAACTTGTTGTACTTTCTAAGGAGACTCCGATGCGAAGGAATGAAAATGTTACATACCTAGAGACTTTATAGTCTGTTTAAAGGGAAGTGTTTCCATCGGTAAGGCAAAACCCTCTACTTACCTTAAAATAGAAAGGTCTAGCAAAGTAGGGTCAGCAGCTTGGTGTGATATAGGGGATGAGCAGGGCTAGAAACAGAATTGTGGGGAATTGGTACAAGACACGCACAGTGGATGGCCAGCTGGCCCGCAACCTGAGGAATAGCAATGGGAATTGTTGACCACAGCAAGGTAAAGAAATGCATCATTAATAGAAGAACTGACCCGGTAGGTACCCAAATTTAAACTGACAGGTGTTAGGAACTAGAAGTAAGTTGCTGGCCAATACCAGCAGATTCTGTGGGTGAGCATTCCCCTTGCCTGGAGCTCTTATCAAGCCACTTTCATGAGTTGCACTGCTCTATCTTTGACAAGTAACATACCATGATCACGAACAGATACCAAAGTTTAAATTCGACAGATTTCCCCTGATTATTTCCTATGTGCTAACCCCTGAGCCAGCTGCTGACAAATGCCAAATACAGCCACCTTTTCTACCCTGCGGAAGCTCCTGGTCAATTGAGTAATATGGTTATTTAGCAATTACTTTTAACAGTCCCCTGATCCATATTTAGTAGAGATGGGCAGTTCAGGTGAAGAGGGCAGACTTCAGAGACTTGCATGTCGTACAGGAGGAAATAATTGCTCTTGGAATCTTGCCTTGCTAGCCAGAGGGCTGATTAGGGAAAGTCGGAGGTAGCAGCCAGACCTTTGTGCTCCCAATGGGGGAGTAGAGAGTAGAGAGCCCATTTTCAATATGGAAAGGTGATGGAAGATCAGGAAACAGCTGAAATTTCCCTTGTTATCACATCATAGAGTGATGAGAATGTAGAATTCTATAGCCGGTTATGAGGTGGGAATTGAGAAGAAAAGGTGGGAGAAGCAAAAATAACCAAGAGTCAGGAAGCCGAGACAACCTTCAGGATAACTGTCCTTGAGGTACGACAGCCAAAATATGTTTCAGGGGCAGGATGTCTAATATTTTATTTTGTACAAAATTCTATCTACTTATCTGCCCATAAAGAACAGAGAGATAATTAATGAAATCATAGAAAAGTATTGTGCTCCAAGTTTGAGGCAATGCTCTGTGAAAAAGAGAATCTATATGAAAAATGGCAAGAAAATTCATAATCTAATTCAGTAGCAGCAGAATCTCAAGGTCAGAAAGGACCGTGAGCCTAGAAGCATTTTGCCTTTCTTCTTTCTTCATGCTCTGAAGGTGACGAGGGTGGTAAACTTTCTAAAAGATGCAAAATAAGTTTTGAGCTAATTCCATCAAGATACAAACTGACCCCACACGATATTTGAAGTTATATTTTACATCTAAGCTAAGAAGTGTGGACTTTCTTTTCTAATATGAAAAATGTAAACCACTGAAAGATTTTGAATTCGAGGTGTGATTTATTTGAATGTTGACAATAATTATACATTAATAGATGAAAGATTTTAGGAAGAAACTTGTTTTTCAGTAAGAGATAATAAATAATATGTATCCTTTTAAACTGGGCCAGTGTTTGGGATGTATATGAGGAATGCAGAATTTTTTATAAATGATGGGACAAATTTGGGTAAACATCCTTTCATGGGGTTTGTTATTTGTAAGAATGTTTTGTACAGACACTGGCTCTGTAGATTTCCTTTTTCTTTTTCACTTATAATAACTTTGTATAAGTATATACTTCTATGTGTTTTAATTTATGAGCAATAGCGGAATTTTGAGCAAGAAAAACTTTCCCGTAATTTTTGTGGCTGAATGTAAAACATCTGACAGTATTTGCCTAGAAAATCCAAATTGCCTTGCTTTGTTTGCCTAAGCAAAAGGAAAAGTTCAGGGTACCCATCTGCAAATGGACATCAAAGGCTCTCCACAAAATTCAGGGAGGGTGATATATATTTGGAGAACAGTATGAGCTCCTCTGTTACTGGGGCACCGCTGGCCGCAGCTTTCTACACTAACCACCGCCAAGGGCAAGTGAGGTTTATGTGTCTTTATAGCTGAGGTAGCTGATCTTTAGAGCTAAAGCTCACAGCTCTCTGTCTTTAGCCCACACCCCCCACCCTTTAACATCTGTTAATGTTGGAGATTCAAAGAACCTTTTTTATGAAATGAAGCCATTTGAAAAACTTTCATAAAATCAAATGTTTTGGAAAGAAAGAAGAAAAAACAAATCATTGAGTAAACATGTCTTTTTGAGACCTGATACTAAACATGCCTCATGTTGAGTTATTCAGTGCATATAAAATTTATTTCACAGAATTACGGTCTTGATACTTGGCCAGGAAATCTCTATTTCTTTCCCATTATTAATTGGATCAGATTTTCTTTTTTTCTCATAATGAGATACCCACAATCATGTTTGTTAAAGGCAAGGGTATGATTTAGGTCACCCATGAATTCTACAATTATGTATTCTAGGCAAGGGCTATGTCTTTGCAGATGTCAATCATCCTAAATTATCTGATTTTTCAAAAGAAACATAATTCACCCTGTCTCAAAGCATCATAGGCTAGGAAATTGCCTGCCGCCTGCCTTCTTTCCTTCCTTCCTTCCCTCGTCCTCTGTTTTCCTCTTCCTTCCTTTCTTTCTTTCTGTTTCTTTTTCTTCCCTCTCTCATGTTTTTATTCCTCTTCCTGCCAACATCAAAGTTTTTATTGAAGTAAAACAAAATGCAGAAAATTCCAAAATTGTAAGTATATAGCTGTGGTAATCAGAATAGGACTCCAAAAATATCTCAGAATTCTTGTGTTCTTTCCATGTTACCAGGTACTTCTCTTTCCAAAAGAAACCTCATCACTGGCTCTGCGTGTGTAGCACAGAGGTTAATGTGCCGGCCGCATACACTGAGGCTGGCAGGTTTGAGCCCAGCCCAACCAGCTAAACAACAATGACAACTGCAACAAAAAATAGCTGGGCGTTGTGGTGTACGCCTGTAGTCCCAGCTACGTGGGAGGCTGGGGCAAGAGACTTCCTTAAGCCCAAGAGGTGGAGGTTGCTGTGAGCTGTGATCCACAGCACTCTACCCAGGACAACATAGTGAGACTCTGTCTCAAAAAAAAAAAAAAAATTGCTAATAACTCATAGTGTAAATTCTCCAAACTGGATTTTTCCTCAAACATTGTTTTTGTTTTTCCTAATCCTTTATATCCCCATAAAAATTTTAAAATAATCTTGTCAATCCACCACCTCCCACTTACATTTTCTGAAATTTCAATTGAGATTAAATTGGATCTACAGATTGGTTTGGGCCAATTGTTATATTGAATATAGTGATTCATGAGTATTATATACCTTCCATATAGAGAGATTTCTTTCATTGTTCCTAGTGTTTTCTACTGGAGCAATTATTAAATTTTTATGTAGAAATATTGCATTAAATTTATTCCTAGATATTTGATGTCTTTGATGTTTTGCAGTAACCATTTTATTTCATTTTAAAAATATTTTGTAATTGTTTGTCTTTTATTTCACTCATATTTGAAGATATATTTTTATTGGATATGCAATTTTGTCAACATTTTAAAGATGCCTTTCCAATGTTGCCATTTTCTTAGATAGTAACTCGGCCATCATTATTACCATTATTCGCTTGTACATAATGTAGGGTTCCCCCCCATTATTGCTTTTAAGATTTTTATTTAACCTTTTATTTTTAACAGTTATGATCTTTGTATTTATCCTACTTTTAGGTTGCTTTTTTTGAGTTTTTGTGTCTCTCCAGAGATTAACATTTTGTCACCAAATTTGAGATATTTTTGGCAATGATTCTTCAATTTTTTTTTTCTGTTCCATTTTCTCTCTTCTCTGATTCAAGTACTCCAAATGCAGGTTTGGCCAATTTATCTTGCACGTGGGTTCTTAGAGCTCTGTTCATTTTTTCACTATTTTTAATCTCTTTTTTTCATTTGGATAATTTCATTTTCAATAGAAATGAATCAAAGCTTAACCAATACAATTTTAAATTCAGAGTTGTACTTTTTACTTCTTGATCTTCAATTTGTTTTACATTTTCTATTTCTCTACTGACATTTTCTATCTCTTAATTTACTATATTTATCTGTTTTTTAACTCCTTGCACATATTTAGAATAACTCTTTTAAAGTCCTTGCCTGCTAATTCCAACTTTGGATCATAATATGGCCTATTTTGTTAATTGGTTTTTCTCTTATTTATAGCTTACGTTTTCCTGTTTCTTTACAAGTTTGTAAGTTTTAATTGATATAAGATATTGAGGATGTTAGTTGAGGGAAGCTGAATTTGTTTAAAGGATAATGAGATTTGTTCTACTAGGTGGTTAAATTGCTAGTAAATTCTGTTGATCTGTTAGGGCAGTTCTATTTCATTTTAGTCCTTAGTTCTAGGATATGTTAATTATTTAAGTGTGTGATCCTTATTTAAATTGTGCCTTTTCTGAGGTGTCAACTAAATGCTTGAGATGTTTACCAAGGTTGTTTACCTCAGCCTCGGCTGGAACTCAAACTTTTCCAGCTCTGTGCGGCCTCCAGAATCTCTTTTTAGCTTTCTCGCTTCCAGCAGCCACTCGTTGCTACAACGCATGTCTTTTTCTATTGGTGTGCAGCTTAGCACTTGGCCAATAATTTGAGTGGAGCTATTGCCTAGACTTCTAGGCCCTCCAACAAAAATACCCCCTCTAATAGTGCCATCCACCACAAATTCCTCAGTCCCTCAGAAGCTTTGAACTCCAATGGCTATCTCCTCCTAACAAAAAGAAATTCACATTAAAAAATCAATCTTTACAAAGATAAACTGCAGTAAGTAAAAATCTCTCAATATCTTTCTCTAGGCTTTTTTCTTTTCATTTTGTTCTTATTTGAAACATGCCCAGTTTGCAATGTAATTTTCTCCCTTAAGATATATCCTATTCAGAACAAAAATTTTAGTCTGATGCAGAGTGTTTTTTTTGTGTTACACTAACTTTTTATGTTTCTTTAAAAGAGGCTAAATGAATCAAATTTTTTTCCCTAGAAAATTCATAGTTCTAAAGAGGTAAGAAAAGTTGGTCAGGGAAACCACAACACAGAGAATATAGGAGGGTGTGCCAGAAGAGTTTCTGCTTCTGGGGAGAGAGGGGAGGGCCGGAAAGGAGGAAGAGAGCAAGGAAGAGCCAGGGGGCTTATACACTTTACCTTCTTGGATGGGGCATCATATGATAAATTTAAAAGTAAAAAAAAAAAAAAATTGTAACCCAAGATTGGTTTTTAACAAAGGTATGATTTTATCAACTTACATTACAAATTATAGCCAATTACTGGCACTTAATACTGTGAGCAAAAGGATGCTAAACTTCCTATAAGTTAGATCAGCTTAAAATGCCTGTGATTTTACTATTGAGATGTTAAGTTCAGCAGCCTCTTCTAACTCTGTCATTGAGACTATCAAACTCTTTCACAGCCACTGTGAGATGAGATGACTCCCTCTTCAATCAATATCCAACAACTGGAATTATGTGTTTAGTCATACAGGATTGCTAGGCCTTTTCCTTTTTAGTAGCTCTCTCTCTGTGTCTTTGTGTGTGTATGTGTGTAAGGTGTGTATATGCACACATTTATAGGAGGGATGCCTAAGAGTCTTTACAGCAGAAATAAACTAGCAAAGCTGCTCTGTCTTACAGCTGAGGAAATTGGGATCTGAAGATTTAAGGATCTTGGCCAAGATCACATAGCTACTGAACCAGAATTCAGGACTCCCCCTCTAAATTTCTACTTCATCATGTAAGTAGAAAATTTTCAAAAGAAGAAAAGAATGCTGAAAAAAAGATAACTTAAGAATGGGATTCATTTGTTCCTATAATTAGTTTATAGCAAATGATTATTAATGTCCAGTGGCATCGGGGAACAATCCAGTGATGACCAAGTTAGTTAAAACCTATGGATTTATCACACCAGCTCAGGTTAGTGGAAGTCCTGTTTTAAGGCTCCAGGGTTAAACTCAAGCTTCATAGGTCCTTTGTCATTCCTTTTTAAGGAATCGATGAAGAAAGAGGGATAGAATTTGATATCTGAGGACAAAAACAGAGAAGCGATTCCATTCGCTTACTACTTTATCTCTAATTCTGGGTATTTCGCACCTCTGGCCCCTTTCCTAAGTTTGAGATATAAAGTTATAAGTGCAGATGTAAATGCTTATGGGAATATGAAGTGAAAGCAGAATTGTAGTGTTGACTCTTTAATGGACATGCCTTTAAGTATGACAGTTAAAACATTAATTCTCGAGAATGACTTCCCTGCCCATCCGCCATTCATCCTCATTCCTGTGCCCAAATCTCAATGTACAAGTGATTTTCAGCAGAAATGGATAAAGGAAGGAGCGGTAGGAAAGACAATGCCCATTGGGAGCCATTTCTGGTTTCCTCTGCTACATTAAAAAAATCACTCCAAAATTTAATAGCTTAAAACAGCAACAATTATATTATCTTTCATTGTTAATGGGATGACTGTACTAAATCGAGCTATTCTTCTGGTTTTATTGAAGGCTGCTCAGATAAACTGTGACATGGTTGCAAAGATATTGTGACTTAAGCTAAAGTTGCCTCTATCTAGATTCAACTGGGTCATTGGGACAGCTGAGATTTCTTCCCCTGCCCCATTCCATGTTAACATAGGGCCTCTGATCTCCATGCAACTTCCCTTACAAGGTAGTTAGACTTCTTACTTGATAATTCTTCTTACATTATAATATTTGTGAGCTACCTGCCTGCCCAGGCATTCCGGTGTGGGAGGGAACTAAACAAAGTTATGAGTACCTGAAAGCAGCGCTCATTAGAGAATATCCTTGAAGATGCACATGTCAGAATCCCTGGGGAAGAGTGTGTTTACTCGATAAAAACGATTTTAAATGTTGTGATAAAATGTATGGGAAAAGAGTAACGTTGTTGTTTTTATAATTAAAATACAAGAAAAAATCGGACTTCACCAAATATGTTTGCCTGGTGGAGATATTATAGTCATGGTCCTCAACTAAGGGGCATGATCATCTAATTAGTCAAAATCTTGGAGAAGGGTAGCATGAGATTTTTGTTGTTCTTGTTTTTGTTTCTTGTTTGTTTTTGGTTTGGTTTTTTTTGCAGGGTGGGAAACAGTGCATCTGAGAGAATGATGACAGGTTTAATTCTTAACAATTAAGATTTCAAAACAAATTTCTGATTATGCTGACTTTCTCAGCTTGAATTAAGATTTGCATTTGTATTGACCTTCTCCTGAGGCAGAGTCTTTTAATGCTATTTTTATTAGATTAGAAAAACAGAGAGTGCTCAAGACTAATGAATATTTGCTTTCAGAAGTTCTTTCTCCAACACTTCCCCTTTCATCCCACAAACATGTTCCAAGTTGATATTTTTGCATTAGTCTACAGAAGAACACACGACTTTTTAATTCAAATTCAATCCTGCATTCTCTTTATGACCATCCAACTTATTCCCTTGACACAGAATTAAAACAATGAAACTCCCATTAGTTTTCACATTCATTAAAGATAACATCTAAAATTTCAGATTTTCCTTTAGCTGGGAAATTTTTAAGACAACTCCCTAGAGAAACTGTACAAGGTCAGAACCTGTCATTGAAGCAGCTGACCCTGGGGAAGGTGTGAAGAGGAATGCTTCCAAAGATGATATTTTCACTGCCCCACATAGAGTTCTACTTCATAAACAAAACAGCCTAACTTGAATAAATCAGGTCATTTAGCACCAATCTCCCAATACCACAGGCCAAAGCATATGAAGATATATGTATGACACATTAAACATACTGAAATAGACTGAAAGAGATTTTCCAATCTTTTTTTTTCTTTTTCTTTTTTTATTAAGTCATTTGTACATAGATCATGAATACATTTATGATGCCATTATGGGATTCAATATGTTGATTATTTGTACAAATTGGAGTGCTTACATCCTACTCGTCAACATAGCCTTCACCTCATTTACCCAATTACAGCATTAAGGCATTTGTGGTCTCTACCTGATAGATCCAACTTGTACTTGCAATATGCTCCTTAGGTGTGGTTCCCCTACTAACCCTCCCTCTATCGACCCACGCCCCTCCCTTCCCCTCTCCCTCCCTTTTCCTCCTTCATCCTAGGCTATAGTTGTGTTTCATTTTTCATATGCAAGTATGAGTGATTATAAATTGGTTTCACAGTAGTACTGAGTACATTGGAGAATATGCAAAGAAAAAAATAAAATGTAGCTTTCTCTTTTTCAGAATGGTAAATACTGAGACACTTGATTCAGGCTGTAGTCAAAACTGGGACATAATGTCAATCTCCAAATCTCAAAAGTGGAAACTCATTGCCTAGCACTCAGATAATATTTAATCAACATTTGAAAAATAAGTAGATGTATGAATCAATGAATATGTCATATGCCCTCTTAGCTTTCTTCCTTCCTTCAACTGGAATGCTGGATGCTATGTGCTCTCTAGTCTTTAAGAGTTCTTTGATTAGCCTGGAACTGAAAATCATAACTGGGACTCATCTCAACGGCTGAACTTTGAATAGCCTCCGTTTTCTCTGGTCTCTTATCTTATTGTAGCCTGAATAATATTAAATGTTAATGAACCATGCTTTTGAAGGCTAAATAGAAAGACGCTCCATTCTGTGGTAGTAATCTAGCTCCTACGCATTGATATTACTATTTGAATAGAATAATAAATATTGCCCTTCAAGAAATGAAAAAATAGACCAAGAGTAAAGAAGGAGGATCATCGTACTAAATATCTAAAATCTGATTATAATTAATAGCAAATAATTAAAACATTACGACAAAGTATAAAAATAGAAAAGTAGACTAAATGAAGTGAATACAGCAGCTATAAGAAGCCTCATAAATACATGGGATTTTGGTATATATCATAGAGTTGGGATTGTAACTGGAAAATAGAGTACTCAAAAAGCAATAATGAGAAAATTGGTCTTCCCTACGGGAAAAATAAAACTATATCTCTTTCATCATTTACTTATATACAAAATAATTTCAATAAAAAATAAAACTTTAAAATATCAAGTGATAGTATCTTTTACAACCTAGTCTGAAAAAAGAATTCTTAACCAAGAAACAAAAAGGCATAAGCCTTAGAGAATGATAAATGTAAGCACATTAATCAAAACTTCAGTTCTCTTTGGCCTCGTAAATTTTTGAGATGATATTCACAATGCATGTAACAGACCAAGGAGCAAAAATTAAAAAAGGAAAAGAAAAAAAGAAAAGAAGTGATACAGAAAGGGAAGGAGAGAGATTCAATAGGTAAAAAAGTTGACAATGGTGTGGACAGGCTATGGAAGAGGAAACCCGGCTAAAAATCAAGCATAGAAAAATATATGCATCTTTATTAGCCTGTTACTAATGAATATAAATTCGAATACAAATTAAAACAACAGTATGATGGGTATATTTCATAGCTATCAGACGAGCAAATTTTTAATCCTCTTAAAGATAAGAACAAATGGGAAATGCCTTTTATCATTGGTAAGAGTGTAGATCTTCATCAAATAATTTTGTAGTATCTAGAAAGTATAAAATATATTGTGTCTGAGGTCCCAGTATTGCTACTTCTGGTTTTTCATTTTACAAAAGTCCTTATAAATACTCTTAAGAAAGCATTGACAGGAATGTTTATCACAATTTTTTTTGTAACAGCAATAAAATGGAAAAACCTAAACACCAATTCATTCATGTTGATAGGTAGGCACTTTGATAACAGAAGGAAAAATAACAAAAACAAAACCTCTGTTCTCATGGAATTTATATTCCATAATTTAAGAATTCCAGATACTGCAAATATTATCATCTACTGTTTACCTCCTTTTCCTACATCCCAATCTCGTAAGTTGACTGGAAGCATATGTGTATTTTTCTCTCCAATATGCATAAGAAATTAAAAGGGCATTATGATTATGGTCGGTCT
This sequence comes from Perodicticus potto, assembly GCA_963574655.1. Lineage (NCBI taxonomy): Eukaryota > Metazoa > Chordata > Mammalia > Primates > Lorisidae > Perodicticus > Perodicticus potto. The sequence continues at coordinate 27,869 of CAUYRH010118627.1, forward strand.
ACTTGTTGCTTAATCAGGTAAAGTATGTTAGTATATTTTAATAATATAAAAGCCTAGATAATTATATGGAACAGTAATGTCATTAGTTTGTGATGATACTCAATGAGAACAGTAAAATAAATTTGTAGCTGTCATGTGTTATTTATATGAACACACTCCCAGAAATGTCACTGTCAATAGACTCATAAAGGACTAATCACTCAAAAACTGATAAAGAGATAAGCCTACAGGGAAAATGGAGCCTTACAGTTAAGGGAAGGTAGCTGGCAGACTTTCCAGAACACAGACTCCAAGATTAGACGAATCTGGGCTTCAGTCCAGGGTCCACCACACTGCATTCCTCGTTCAGGCATCTAACTTCTTTGAGGTTCATTTTTTCCCTCAAAGAAAATGGAATAATGCCTAGCTCATGGGACCCCACCCACACCAGCCTGGACACAACCATCAAGGCGACTGATGTATAGACCCATACAGATTCCTTTACATCCTGGCAAGACCAAAACATGACCACCTGCTTCCTAAGAAAACCTCAGGACAAATGTATTAGTACAAGAAATCCAAAATTTTCAGGTTATCCATTATCCTCAGGATTATCAGACTGTGTAGCCTTACACACATCCCCTAATACAGCCCGATTCTACACTCTCATACCTCTAAATCCTTTGTAGTCGGTCAGCAGAAAAATCTCTTAGGTCTTCAACCTCTTCCTAATTCTTCCACTTTCTTGCTCCACCAGGAACCTGCTTTCTTCCCCTAAGGTCCCTTTCCCAGCATCCCTATCCAGCGGCCGCTATTTCCTCTCCCATACCCCTTATGCCATGGCTACTGACAGCATTGCTTCTTCTCCCTCTTTCAAACTCCATGACTCTTTTGAAGATCCTACTTCAGATTACACCACATGTTACTTCCCTTGATGCAATCATCCACAGACCTCAATGCAGACCTCACTCCCTAAAGATTTCAGCAACTACTCTCTCTCACACACCACGGTCATCACTTTCAACATCCACATAGGAATCCTTTCAAGACTTTGACTTCTCAACTTCCTGATTTCAACTCCAAGATCTCATCTAGTAGCTCAACTACTCCTGTAATTTTAACCTTGTTGTTACCAATAATCGGATTACCTCTGTAACCTCAACAGCAATCTTCCTAACATCGGACAAACACTTTATTTCCAGCTCGCTTCCTCTAGTACTGCAATTCAAACAGTTCTGCGCACTAACAAACACCTCTAACCCTCACCCCTACAGCCCTGCTCGTATTCACACTTCCTTTTTTCCAAGATTTAGATTTCAAGATCATTCTCTGTGTAAAACCTCAGTGGCCTTAGTTGCTTACTACTTCAACCTTGCTTGATCTCTCCATGTTCACTCTGCACCTACATTTAAAAGTTGAGCACAGTTACAATAACTGAACTCGGCTGACATCCTGAAAATGTCTGTTCTGCAACGCAGTGGGGTAGACACTGCCAGTTCGTGAGGGCAGAGTGACAGCAAGGGGCTGAATCTGTGTTTAGCATGGATGTTATTTGTCCTGACACTCTCACTCCCAGAAGTCTCTGAAAGTTCTAGCACTTGTATTCCACTGAAGGAAACCTCCCTTCTCTGCTTCTTGACAGGCTAACTTGACATCTGAGTAAAACCCCAAGGTGGATGTTCATTCAGGAGCTCCTGTGAGGACACAGGCTTATGTGGAAAATCCCTGTTCTCTCTCTCAATTTTGTTGTGAACCTAAAACTGGTCTAAAACAATGAAGACTTCTAAAAAACTTAGTTGACACTATCAAACACTACAGAGAATGCTAAGAATCCAAGTACTGACATGGCTAATAAAAATGGAATTCGGCATGGTCACATTGGAAAACAGTTTGACAGCTTCTTAAAAAGTTAAGCATACATTGTTCATAAAACCCAGAAATCCCACTCAGACATTTACCCATGTGAATTAAAAACTATATTCTCACAAAAACTCATGTAAATTTTTATAGCAATTCTATTCGCAGTTGCCAGAGACTAGAAACAACCAAAATATCCCTCAACTTGACATATAGACACATAGCGTGGGTTTTTTCCATATGACAGAATATTATTCAGCAATGCAAGGAACTAACTACTGATTCATACAACAATGTGGACGATCATCAAGTGCATTTCACAATGTGAAATCAGTCAGACCCCAAAAACTGCATGCTGTATAATTCAATTTTGATGACATTCTAGAAAAGAAAAAATGTTATATTGCTTGTTAAAGGAAAAAGAAAGATTGAGTACATTGGAACAAAGTTGCTGCAGAAGTGAAATGCGATAAAACTGGTCCATATGGACGGTGAGTGGATACATGACTATGAATTTGTACAAACCATGGCTGTGAATGCAACAAACTGCAACTTTTATGGCTTGAATGCACACAGATGCATGTACACAACCAATGAGGGTGGTGGGGAGACCCAGGAGGGAGTCTGACATGAATCTGACTATGCTATTAATACTGAGTGTAAGATTCACTAAAAACAGCAGGAGAGGAGGTGCTGAACTAGCTGCCTCTGATTAGGTAACGGTGGAAAGCAATGCTTTGTCCAGATACTCTAAAGTTACAAACAAAAATAGACATAAATACTGTGCTTTAGTTGGTAAATTTGCTTCTCACAGAAGCAAAGGTTAGTGATTCTGAAATTATTTTATATTTATTGTCATTGAGCAAATAAATACATTCTAGGGAGTAAGAACTAGGTTCCTCGCCATCAGAGAAAGATGTTACAAATAGGAAAGGAGGAAAAAACTTTGTGATGCTGAATCAGAGTTGGTGGGAACAGTGTTTATTTATGTGTGTGTGTACACAAAAAATAGAAACAAAAATATAGTGTGTCTGTGCATACAGGGGTTGCGTGTGTAAACGCAGGTATATCCATGTGTACACTGTCTCACTCTGTCTACAGAAAGAAGATATATGCAGTCACACTGCAAGAACGTTGAGTGCACCTGTGCCTGAAGTCTTGGTTTCCAAGTGCCAGTGTCCTCTTAAAGAACCAGGACTCCCTGGAGAAAAGTCTGATTCTAAGACGAGGGCAGAGAAAATACGAGATGAGTCTGGGGTATTTCTCGCACCAGAAAGTAAGGGGGACAATTTTGTTTGATGAGGTCAGGGTAACCTAAAAAAATTCCCACTGGCCAAAGCTGAAACCATCTGAGCAACTAAATACATAATGACAGTATTGGATTATAACTTCGTAAATAAAATATATCTCTATACTGATACAAATAAAAAACTGAATAAATACACAGGAGGGAAGACACAAGTCATCTTTGCTGATGAATTACGTTGAATAAAAGTTGAAGGAAAGAGGGAGATAGAAAATCAGCCTTAGAACTGTACATCAGTAATTGCCATGGGCAGATTCACTGAGGAAGGCCCAAATTAGCGGGCAAAGCTTTGCAGATAATCAACATATTTACATAACCTCAAAGTGCCTCTTTCAAAATATTTATTAGTTACATGTGGTGGTTTTAACATATGTCCAAAAATTCCTTGATACTCTTTTCTTTAGGAGGTAAAGTTTAATTCCTTTCTCCTTGAGTGTGTGCTAAATTGACCGATTCATTTCTTGATAGGCCTTTTATTATTTATTTAGTTAGTTTCAGAACATTAGGGAGGTACTAATATTTCGGTAACATGAATTGCTTTTTTACAGTTTGAGTCAAAGTTATAAGTGCACGCCACATGCGGATAGTATGCGTTATACCTTTAAGTGCGAATTTACTCTTTCTCAGCTGTGTCCTCTCACCTGCTTGTTTTCTGATGAGTTTTCCTGCCAAATGTGCAAAATGAGTGTTGATCGATTATTTCCAGTTTGATGTTGAGTACATAGAGTGGTGGTTTTTCCATTCTTGTGAAACTTCACTTAGAAGAATATTCTCCATTTCCTATGGGTTGTTACAGAAGGAATTAATTAGTTCACCCTTTTTTATGGCTGCGTAGTACTCCATGGTATGCACATATTATGTTTTATTAATCCACTCATGTTTTGATGGGCACTTGGGTTGGTTCCACATCTTTGTGATCATGGATTGTGCTGCAGTAGACATTCAAGGGCATGTTTTGTTTGTTTGTTTGTTTGTTTTTGATAAAATGCCTTTTTTTTTCTCTTGGATAAATACCTAACAGTGGGATTGCTGGATCAAATGGTATGTCAACTTTTCATTCGTAGAGGTATCTCCATATGACTTTCCATAGAGGTTGCGTTAATCTGCCGTCCCCCCAACAGTGTGTAAATGTAAAAGTGTTCCTTTCTCTCCAAATCCACACCAGCAGCTGTTGTTTAGGGAGCTTTTGATAAATCCTGTTCTCACTGGAGTTGGGTGATACTTCATCGTGGTTTAGATTTGCGTTTCCCTGATGATTAGAGACATTAAGCATTTTTTCATGTGTTTATTGGTCGTTAATCTATCTTCTTTTGAAAAGCTTCTGTTCATGTCTTTTGCCCACTTCTTTATGTTGTGTTTAGATTTTTTTCTTACTATTTAGCTTGAGTTTTTTATAGATTCTAGTTATCAGTCCTTTCTCAGCTGTGTAACGTGCAAGTATTTTCTCCCATTCTGGAGGTTGTCTGTTCACTGGGTTGATCATTTTCTTGGGTGGAAGCTTTTTAATTTAATCAGGTCCCATTTGTTAATGTTTGTTATTGCTGTGATTGCCTTCAGGGTCTTCCTCAAAAATTATTTGCCTAGGTCAGCGTCTTATAAGAGTTTTCCCAACATATTCTTCTAAAGTGCTTATAGTTTTGTGCCTTAGGTTTAAGTCTGTTATCCATCATGAATTAATTTTTGTGAGTGGAGAGAGGTGTGGATCCTGTTTCAATCTTCTACATGTAGCTATCCAATTTTCCCAGCACCATTTATGGAATAGGGATTCTTTTCAGTAATTCACTTTTGATGAATAGAATATGAAAGGTAAAAATGATAACTTTACAGTGAAAAAACTGGCTGACACCATGTTAACAAGGTGATAAAGGTTAACACCGCCGCCAATAAGTCTTTTTGATGCCACGCACCCCTGATTCGATGCCAGGAATGAGATGGGCGTTTAGTGTCCATATTCTTCCCCCAAACCCATAACAACCCTGGTCTGACTGTGAAAAGACATCAGACAAATACGGAGTGAGAGACGTTCCTATCTTTGAAAGTGTCGAGATCACAAGGAAATATAAGGAAAGACTGAGAAGCTGTCACAGAATGGAGGAGAATAGTGACTAAGTGTCACGCAGGATCCGGGATTGAATCCTGGAAAAGAAAGAGGGCAGTGGTGGAAACAGTGGAGAAATGTAAATAAAGTCTGTTTTTTAATTAATGGTATTATGCCAATGCTACTTTTCCAGTTTTGGTAATGTTCCAGGCCTATCTAAAATGTTAGCCTTGGAATAGATGAATGCAGCATTATGGGGATCCTGTATGCCATTTTTGAAACTCTTCTGTAAATCTAGAATTATCTTATGATGAAAGTTTCTTAAAAATTCAATTATTCTATTCCTGCTCACAGAATTGTGAATTTTTAGAAACAGAAATTGGTAATTCCAATCCTGGGCATCTGGTTAAGCCATAAAACTCCATTTGCAGTTGGGCTAAGGCAGCATCCTGTGTCCTGTTAACTGGTTTTCTCCACTCTCCTCCTTCGTATCACTCCTGCCATGGGCAGTCCAAAGAAGGGCAGGACTCGTGCCATTGCTCATGTTTTCCATGTAAACAATTTTTCTTTCATCCTGTTTTCCTTAAAACTTTGACCTAATTTCTTTCACATGCTGAGCTAATTCTCATGACTGTTTAAAAGTAGCTAAAAATATCAGTACAGTTTCCTAAAGTTCAGAAATGAAGACCCAATTCATGCAAACCCTGTGCTCTTGAGTCATCATTTCTTTCAATGCAAGACACAAATATGTGCTTCTTTTCCTCCTCTATTGATAACTTCACATTAAGACATCATTAGAAAGTGACATCTGGGCCTGCTTTTCAAACCACACTAGCTTAACTCATTTTCCCCATTACTAAAAAGGTACTTAGTTCACATTTATGGATTTTCAATTAGCAATAAACAATAAAGACCAGTGTGTGGTGTTCAGAAGACTGAACTGTCTGCTTTCAAAGCAAATCTTTTTAAGTCCAACGATCAAGTTGTTTCTGATACTTAACAAAGGTACATTATTTATTCCTATGGAAATTTAGCGTATCTGTGGGTTTATTTTTTCCAGTAACTTTGACTGTTGAACAATTCTGACATGGGAGCATTTGTCGCTAGGAGGTTGGCAAGACAACGGAGGTTTACCTAGTTGGGGGTGCACCTTGGTTTCTTCAATGGATTTGTCAATGGAGAGGCCACAGGACTGATGCCTTGGGCAGAAGGATTCAAAAAATGGGAAGATATCTAGGAATCTTTACTCACTGGCAGAAATCCTCAGACAAAGGTGATTTCTGGGGACAGCTTAGGGCTATCAATTTGGGGAGCCAATAAGTTCATGTTCGCAAAGTACAAAGTAGGCAAGTGGGTTGCTCCAGGCTTCCTGTCCTTTTCCTCTCTGGGTAGGATTCCTCTTGATTTCAGAGATGTGGTGGAGCTGTGCTCCAGCCCTCTCAGACAAAGTCTGCCATCCTTCACTCACAGTTTAGAGCGAGTTTAAGTCAATACATCATCATCTCCAGGAATTACCTCTATTTTAAACTTTATTCCTAATTGAGGAAAAGTGATTTGTTTCCAAGATTAAGAGACGTTGAGCCCCTGATGATGCTAAGAGAAAAATGGGCAGAAATCAGACAGAAGAGAACCTTCCTGCAGGAAAAAAAAAAAAAAAAAAAAAATCCCATCTGCCTGCACCAAGGTCGGCCCACATGAAAACACTCAAAGGTATTTTCCACGGTATTTACACTTGCTATAGTTTCAGGTTAAGGCATCAGAACAAGTATTATTTTTCCTTCTCTCGTTATTCACCTTGTTGTTACTTTAATCTTGGTTCAGTTTGACAAATGAGAATTCTGCCAGAGGGTTAAAGAGGAATGAGCTGAATTCCATCCGTATTCAGGGCCTTGCCGAGGCTCTCCCTGGTTTGGGTACACGTGTGGTCGGGTGCGGTGGCTTCTCTCCCCCCTTCCGAAACACCCCTTAGGTCGTGTGGCGTTCATCATTTTGCTTGTTGACTTAGTTTCATTTTCTGTTTTTCTGGCCTGCTCCACTGCCTGCAACAGCATTAAATTATGCTTGTGATCTTTCTGTCTCCCCAGGTTCACAAGCTCCAAATTATGGAAGTCTTTAAACCTACAGCAATTTCTGATAAAGGTGGAGGCCAGTGAAATGACAAAGGTCACGGGACACCTGTATCCTGGAAGGAGGCCACACCTGTCATAGAAAGGCCATACTTTCACTGTGTTTTTTGTCATAAGGTAATATTACAACCCTTAGGGCAGTAAATACAGAAATAGAAATGAAAGAGACCTTAGAGATTGTCCAATCCAACTTCATTTTACAACTGAGGCTTCAAAAGGATGACTTGCAGAGTTTTTCGGGGTTGTAACTGGAGCTTGAAGTGGGCCTTCCCAATTCAGTTCACTGCTGTGTCTACAGCGTCATGCTGACTCTTTAATTACATATTCTTAATGATTGATGAAAAGATGTAGGGGAAAGGGAATAGCTACCAACTCAGGGGGGGAAATAGAATGTTTTTCTCATTCCCTTTTTAAAACCAAAGTCTTGCTGCAGAGTAGCTTGCCTATCCATGAGGTGGCGCCTGATGGTGAGACCAGACCCCGGGACTCACAGCCTGTGAGCCCTGGAGTTGCTCGTGTGGCAGCGCCAGGTTCTCATCCTTTTCTTTCCATTGGTATTGTTCCTTTTGCAGCTTGGATCCTTATAAGCTTATAGTTGATCTTTGGGGTTGATTTTTTAACTGTTAATCTTTGGGTAGAGTCCAAATCCATAATGGGGAAAAAAAATACTAAATTGATCTTCCTGAAATATTATCTTCCACATTATGTTTTCGTCAACAGACTCTCTGACTTATACTTTTTCTGACTTCTTATTCTGCAGTGCTCCATTTTCCTTTTTTGTTTTTGTTTTGTCTTATTTTCCAATCCTATGTTTAGCCAATCCATAGAATGTTTCTCTGTGGCAGAGTTACTCTGAGGATTTCTTGGTATAGAGGAATGACTGGGGCCTGAAGGAGTTTCACCAACTAAAGGCACCCCCTTCTTACTTCTGGTTAAATTACTTTCTCTTATATTCACATTTTCCCTGTGAAAAGGTCAGGTGGTGCCACATCACTCACCACTGCTTTCGTTTTAGCCCTTCTGTCCTGATATTGTCATGAGAATGAATTACCTACACTTGTCATGCAAGCAGTAACTTGGATTTGCTAGGGTGCTGACCAGTTTTACTCTGGAGAGTTTTCTCTCTTAGGCCTGGATTATAACTACTCCCTTTACAAAAAAAAAGAAAGAAAGAAAAGAAAAGAAAGTCCTTAAGTATACCAGTAAATCAGCAGAGAGCTTATTGTTCCAATTTAGTGAGGATCATTAATATCTTTGTGAACACTGGGCTCAAAATTTTACCAAGTTGACCCACAACAGAGAAAATGAGGTCAGGAAGCTGACATAGTTACAAAAACTAATTTTTCTTTTTCACATTATGAGTTATTCTTCAATATCTAACCAATATGTCTTATCCTTCCTTCATAAATCATATTTTCTGGGAAAGAAAAACCTCAATTGTTGCCACAAAAAGAGCATGCCCTACTTTTGTCTTAAATTGAAAATTTTCTGCAAAGAGCAGACATTTCTATATTTATATAGAGCATTCTCTCCCTTCCAAAATTAATAAAAAGTATCCTGTGGCTCAGCGAGTAGGGCGCCGGCCCCATATACCGAGGGTGGTGGGTTCAAACCCGGCCCCGGCCGAACTGCATCAAAAATCAGCTGGGCGTTGTGCCAGGCGCCTGTAATCCCAGCTACCTGGGAGGCTGAGGCAAGAGAATCACTCAAGCCTAAGAGGTGGAGGTTGCTGTGAGCTGTGACTCCACAGCACTCTACGGAGGGCGAGAGAGTGAGACTCTGTCTCTACAAAAAAAAAAAAAAAGTATAATCAAATGAGACAATGTGCACAAAAACAGTTTTCAAATATATAGATTTCTAGGTAAATATATATAAATTTTCATATGTATTAACAGCACTTTAATTCAGTATTTTCAAATGAGTTTGATACGTCACCAGGCCCAGGTGAGACATCACAGATTCCAGGAGGAAGGAGGCACAGTCCCCACTGTCCCGGAGACTGTGACGACCCGGTCTCATCGTCCAGGAGAGACTGTTGTATACAGAATCCATTATAGTCAGAGGAGACAAGTGCTATATGAGCATATGAATAAATCGCCACATTTGCCATTTAAGTATTGTCACAATAATTATAGGCTCCTAAGCTATTTACTTTTTGACCCTTTAAAATCTACCCTTTTATAATGTAGAAAAGGAATGGAAAATAAGCATTCTCCACTCTGTCAGCTTATTCTCTCTATAGTGGTTTTATGAAGAACTAGGTTGAAAAGATTCAAGGGTATTTCCAAGCTCAGCAGAAAAAAGTTTATTGATCAAATTACTCCTGCCATCCGTGGGTCTAGGAGAAGGAAGAGGGAGCTTGCACGCCCTACACCTGCCACCTGTCATCTGTGCCACACAGCTACTGAGCCAAACTTCCCCTACCCTATCACGGATTCTAACACATTATGGTCACTTTCACCAGAATGCTCATCATTTCTACTTCACTGACAACTCTTCTCTGGGGATAATTAAATTAAGAATAGAAGTTCCTCTCATTGCTTCCTTTCCTTTCTGAGAGAGAAAAGTATTACCAAGACAAATCAAGAATTTACTCAATTATCTACTTTAGACAAATGAAATTTCCAGCTGATATTTGGATCACACCATGACTGTATTTATCTTTTTGCCAGTATTATGACCTGTGTCAGAATGTCTTATCTAGCAAATTCTAAACCTTAGAATTTTAACCTAAAATAGCTAGGCATTGTAAAGCCCAAAAGGAAAGAAATTACGAAATAAAAACCTGAAAGATTTAACTACATAAATATTAAAGATGCATTTAAATATCGCAAAATCATAAAAGGCAAATAACTTGCAGGAAAAGAAAGAATAATTTCTAAAAATAAAATAAGTAAAGACTTGATATATTTAACTTTGCATAAAAATAATATGCCAGGTTGGAGTGCAAATTAAATATGCCTCAAGCCTACAGAACTAAACTAGAAGTTATGTCCTCACTATCAAAATTGTTTTCAAATAAAAAAGATTCATATAGTTCAAAGGGCCAGACCCATCTGCAAGTGACTCAGGGAAAAGCAGTGCTGAATCCATCAGGCCTCAGTATCCGGGGCATTCAGCATCTCAGCACCAGATTCTAAGGCATTTCTGGGTGGTAACACTATTGACAAATGGTCCTCTACACTCCAGTGTGTCCTTGTTCCTGTGTGCTATGATCCCTGCACAACCTATAAGAATTTATTATTTACAAGCACTTCTATAGCAACTACTATGTGCCAGGCAATCTTCTAAGCACTTCACAAATATTAACTTATCCAATCCTCTCAAATGGCTCTGTGTGATCTGGTACTATCAAGAGCCCACTTTACAGGTGAGAAAACTGAGGCATGGAGAATAGTTTATATAAAATCAACTAGCTAGTAATTGGGATATCTGGAGTTAAGTTCAGGCATCCTCGTTCCAGAGTCTATGCTCTTAACCATTTGTGAGAGGGACTAACTCACTCCCCCAAATCACCCTCCTTCAAAGGAGTGCCATGCTTGGACTCCAAAGCATGTTACTCTCGCACTCATATGTACAGTCTCATCCACCTGCTCTTAGTCTTATTTACAAGCTCTGCTAAGTAGAAATTGAGAGTCTGTGCAGGAATACCCAACCAGTGAAATGATGCTTGGGACTCCGTGGAACCAAAAGCTCAATCTTTGGAAAAAGAAAAAAGAAAAAAGCTCTGGTAATTCTCATGGGAGGGGAGGTAACTGTTATAGACCAAATTGTGTCCTCTCAAAATTCATACGTTTAAGCTCTAATTTTCAAGGTGAATGTAATTTGAAGATGAGGTGTTTAAGGAGATAATTAAGCATCATAATGGAGAGGGTATGATACAATCGAATGGATGTCCTTCAAAGAGAAAGAAACATTCTGAACATACGTGCACAGAGAAAAGCCCATGTGAGCAACAGCCAGGAGAAAGAAGACGGCCGTACATAAGCCAAAGAGAGAGACCTCAGGAGAAAGAAAACCTGCCAACACTTTGATCTTGAACTTCCAGCCTCCAGAACTGTAAATAATAAATTTCTGTTGCTTAAGCTACCCAATCTGTGTTATATTGTTACGGCACCACTAGTAGACTAAGAATATTAATGAAAATGTGATTAGTTTTCAATACAGAGTATATCAAGAAACTAATATATAGATAAGCCTATGCTAACAAATTCTAAATTTTCAATAAAAGCACAATTTTCTGAGAAAATGGGAAAAGGTATGTAAATCATCTCAATACTGTTAAAACATTCACTCCTGGAAATCAGGAAGGCATCCATTCCTGATACAATTTCTTATTAAAGAACACTTTAAAATAAACTTCCTCCATGTGAAAAATAAATCTATCTGCAATCAACAGCCAATATTGTACTCATTAGAGTAACTGCAGTCCAGACAACAGGTCACAAGCTTGCAGACCAAGGGCCAGATGTGACCTACAGATAGGTTTATTTTGGCTGGCTTGTCATTTTGTTTTTAATTTGCTGTAGGTGACAGCATTAAAAAATCATAACATTTTAGTTGCTGTGCTCTTAGCTGTGCAAAAGCTTTTTAACTGGATCATGTCCATTCATTTATTTTTGGCGTTGCTTCAATTGGCAATGGGTCTTCTTCAAAATTATAAGAGGGATCTTACCTAACAAATGAAAACTGTGTAACCTAATTCTTAGTACCTTCAATGAACTTGAAACAATAAAACATAAAATTAAATTTTAAAAAATCTTTTCCCAGGCTGATATTGCCAAGAGTTCTTCCCACATTTTCTTTTAGAATTTTTATTGTTTCATGTTTTAAATTTGAATCTTTTATCCAGTATGGGTTGTTTTTTGTAAGTGATGAGAGGTGCAGGTCCAGTTTTAGTCTTGTAGATAACCAATTCTCCCTGAGCCATTTGTTAAACAGGGATTCTTTCCCCATATATTTTTTTTTTGGTTTATCAAAGATCAGATGGCAACATGTGGTTGGTTTCATCTCTAGGTTCTCTATTCTATTCCATAGATTTCTATCTCTATTTCTGTGCCATTGCCATGCTGTTTTGATCACTATAGCCTTATAGTGTAACCTAAAGCCTGGGCACAATGTAGGAATATGTGGCACACATTCTGGGTGAAGGGCTCAACTGCAATTTGGACTTTACCTAACAAATGCAAACCTAATTGTTTGTACTCTCATATGAATCTGGAATTTCAAAAAAAAGGAAGAAAAAAAATCAAAATGTTTTATATGAACTTCAGGTTTTTGGTTCTTCTGCCAGGTTAAGTCCACATGACAACTAGCTAGTGGCAGACTAGCTCTGCGGGCCCTGGTTCACTAGTGACGAGCACTCTACTCTTTCCTCCACACAGGGACCAGGTGGCAGTGATCGCATTTCACAGGGCTTGAATTGTTTTCTTCACTTGGCCTGTGTCACTTTTTTGCTTCTTGCCAAGTATTTGATGGCATTTAAGTTCACATCACTTCTTCAAAGGCAATCTCATTAAAGAACCAATGTCCAATATCATTACTACTCCACTTTGTTCTGAAGGTTTTAACCAAGACATGGAAACAAAATCAAAAGCATAAATATTAAAAAGAAGAGATGCATTTGTAATCATTTAGAAGTTATGTAATTATATATGGCTAAATTAATTTAAATATTATTACAAATAATAATTTCAGCAAGATAGTATATTACAAAATCAATATACATACACCAGCAGCTTTTCTGTTTAGTACTAATAATCAATTAGAGAAGACCTTGAATTTTTCAAAATCCCATACGTAATTATAAGAATTAACCCAAGGGGAAATGTTTTATATCTATATGAATAAAACTTTTTGTATCAGTATATATCTATAAAATTATGAAACTTAAAAGTTTAAAATTTAGTACATGACAATAATGGCATTTTGAACCAACGTAGGAAAGGTTGGATTATTTCATAAATCATGCTGGGATAGTGAGTTAAATCGGACTGCAGAAAAAAAAGAGTTCAATTTCTAGCTATAATTTATGAAGGTAAATGTATTAAAAGTCCTATGTGGAAATCAAAGGCTGTAACAATTGAAGAAGGAAATAAAAATAAATATTATATTAAAAATAAATAGTAGACATATTTTAGAGAATAATCTTCTGAGCAATGTGAAAACAAGAAAATAATAAACAAAGTTTGATAAATTTAAATACTTTAATATTTTGATATTCTCAAATGTAAATATTCTATGCATTAAAAAATTACCTGAAGTAAAATTACAAAACTAAGGATAAACCAAAACCAAAATTTACATAGTTGAATGGTACAGATTTCATTATATCAAGATCATATACAAAATAATAAAAAGTAGATATATCAATAAAAATAAAAGCATGCATAGGAATGTGTAATAAAAGAAAAGGAAATGGAAAACAATACGTTTTTATACCTGCAATATCACTGATATACAACAAAAAGCAGTTATACTACAATTTTTGTTAAATTAATATTTATATTTTATTATGACTATATAAGTATCATTTATTTCAGAGCCATGGTGTTTTTTCTTTCTCGCATAAATTTCTATTTTTCCTGAGCTTAATAAGGGCTTGCTAAAAGACAATTGATCTCTTAGATGGATCTTAATTTTCTTAACTCGTCTCTTCAGCTTTCTATTTTGTATTGTTTCACTCCTTTTCTAATTCCTAATTCTAACTTACAATTCTTACATTGAAATGTGTTGTTTTGGTGATATTAATTAATTCCTATGGTTATTTCTTATTCTGTGAATGTTAATTTTTCTCTCTCTTATTGCCTTACCATATAATATCCTTTTTATCTCTTGAAAATAATATCAGTAGTTTTTCTTTTATGTTTTATCTTACTTTGTATATCGTTTTCATATAATGGACTGCCTTTTTCCTTTTTGCTATTTTGATCTCTGGCTTTCACGTTGGTGGCTTTTTCCACATGTCTTGAGATCCCATCTGTTCATACTACAGTAGCTGACTACCTCCCTACATTGACCACCCCAAGTTGACCTAATTTTCATTGACTGGACATGCATCACATGAGCATATCAGTTCTGTAGGCCTAGTCCCTTATGTTGACCACCTCCATATGTTGACCATTTGGTTACAGTTCCTTACAGAGGCGGTCAACTTACAGAGGTTTTACTGTATTGAAGACTAAAAAACTGGACATTCTCAACATGGTGGAGACTATCAATGGTGAATTCAAAATTTGGTGATTATGTGAGGGCACTCTGAAAGGGCAGTAGAGTTCTTTCTTCTGGGGTTAAATTTCTTAGATGATAATCCTCCAGTCACCTGCATAGTTTCCATCATTTTAGGAGCCAAGGGAAAAGGTCGGTAGGTGGGAAGGATTTTCCTGAAGGTCACCTTGGTTTCAGTATGGTGGCTCACCCCAGCCTGCCCAGGTTCTGGGTCCAGAGACACTCTACTTCATTTTCTCCCGAGAGTGATGATCACTTGTGTCTTCTAGCCCATAGAGATGAGTTAAGTGTCTGCAATGGATCTTCAGGGGCTGATTTGGGGTTCTCACTGCTCGTTTCAGCCAACACTTGTGTTTTTAGTTTCTTTATGCACCCTCTTCTTTAGAGGTAACTAGCATGTCCATTACTGCAATTTCTATGGATAGATCAGCTACCTCCATCTATGGCCATACCACCCTGAACGCGCCTGATCACATCTGATCTCAGAAGCTAAGCAGGTTTGGGCCTGGTTAGTACTTGGATCAGAGATCAACTACCTCCTTGCTGTCCTCTATGGGCAAAGATTTTGTTTTCTGCTCTTTCAAATCAATTACCATTTGACCATCAGCTTTCCACCTTCCACATAAGCAGTTCTAAACCTGTGGATTGCGACCACTTTGGGGGTCAAACGACCCTTTCACAGGGGTTGCCTATGACCATCCTGCATATCAGATATTTACATTACGATTCATAACAATAGCAAAATTACAGTTATGAAGTAGCAAAGAAAATAATTTTATGGTTGGGGGTCACCACAACATGAGGAACTGTATTAAAGGGTCGTGGCGTTAGGAAGGTTGAGAACCATTGTTCCAGAGGGTTCTGTTTTGTTTTGTGGCAGAGTCTCACTCTCTTGTCCAGGCTAGAGTGCTGTGGCATCAGCCTAGCTCACAGCAACCTCAACTCCTGGGTTCAAATGATCCTCCTGCTTCAGTCTCCTGAGTAGTTGGGAATACAGGCACAAGTCACAATACTCAGCTAATTTTTCTTTTATTAGAGACAGGGTTACCCTCTTGCTCAGGTTGGTCTTAAACTCCTCAGCTCAAGCAATCCTCCCACCTCAGCCTCCCAGAGTGCTAGGATTATAGGCGTGAGCCACCACACTGGGCCAACGCTTCTAGAGTTTTGTTAGCATCTCTCACTTTTCTTTCCAACCCTGTTGTTTTTTTACTTCTTATGGCCTTTTTTTATTCTTCGTTATTTTACTAATGTTTTAGGAGGTTGCTGAGATAAATTCTTAGGTTCAGTTTGACATGTTTATCCATAAGTCACAGTAATAACAGAACAAGAACAGTTATAAAAAAAATAAGATGTGTTTGTAGATACTTACAATTGGAAGGGAGCTTCAATACCACCTATTTTTAAATTTTTGCTTTAAATATGAAGAAATGAGGCCTAGAGAGTGTTAACAAATACCAGAGATGTTAAGGTTAGCTGAAGCAAAGTCAGGACTCTCTTACTATGTACCTACAGCAGATGCCTTTTTTGTTTGTGTCTTGAAGAATTGCTATCCATTGGGAACTACCCTCATCCACAAGGTCTGGTTTATGCCCTTGATGTTGGTGTATCTTCTCCATCAGCCAATCTCTTGGTCGTAGAAGACTGAACCAAGGCATATTATCATATCTAATCTGAGAAAAAATTCTGTCTCATAGGGACCCAAATATGCTACCTACTAAAAGGTAGTATTTTTAATGAGGAGAGAAGGCGTGGGTGTGGATGGTCATTCATGATCTGGACTAACACCAAGTGGGATTATTGTATTAACTTTGCACATAATGATTGGGAAAGACAATGTAAGTGTGTATGTATGTGCACGCACACATATGTGTATCATCTTCTACCGTCCACCCTCTAGACTAGGCTCATTTGTCCCTAATTAGTAAGCTTGATGCTCCCACCTTTAGTTCCTTAAAGAAGACCTTTCATGACAAACTGCTTCAGCATTGGTAGAGGCAGTAGACAAGATCTGTGTTTTCCAGAGCAGACTCAGTCTAGAATTGTATCCTAAGATGACCTCAACACCAGAGGATGCTAAGTCTTCAACTTTTCTGTTTCTACAGCTTAAAGTAATTGCTGAAGGACAGAAAGTCCCAGGGAACACTGACAGGACTGAGAAAAGAGAAAAAAATAGAGTGGCGCGAGCTCTCGCATGCAGGAGTGAGTGAAAACATGGGAACGAGCCACCATCAGGCCTATGTAGCTGTGTTTTGAGAATGATTGATGAGGATATATCTATGACATACACTTTAAAGGGAGGAAACAACAAAAACAAAAAATCCCCAATGCAACTGGTCCCCGCTGCGTTCCTTTCCCCATCTCTTGCTGAGGGGGCTATATGGCTTCAGTTCCTTTCGAGTGTCAGCTGGCCACTGCTGGGTCTTCCACCATTCTCTGGGCTTCCTTGGCTGCTAGGAGTGTTAACACCTTTCCCAGGGACTTAGCAAAGCCACACACATGCACGCACTTGACGCTCATCACTGGAGAGCTCCACTGTGAGAGTTCTCTCATCTTTGGAAGCAGCTTGTTTTCCTCTCCCATGAGTCCCGCGTGGATGTGGCAGAAGTGGAGAAGGGTGCTGATAAGTGAAAGGAGGAGAGGAGGAAAGGAGGGCCCACACCCTGCACTTAGTGATTTCCTCTAGAAGGTCACCGCGGCCTGCTTCCCCTGCTCCCGTCACTCACGTGGGCGCCAAAGACGTAGTGCTGTCTTGATGGAAGATCTAGATCACATTCCAATGGCTTCCAAGAAAAACACGTGTACACCAAGAGCAAAAGTGAGGGAGCGGAATGTCTGAAAAGTAAGCAGCACAATAAAATCAATGCAATATATCCATTTCAGTCCTTTCCGGTTATCACAATAAAAATAATGAATTTGTATGGCCACCTATGGGCTGGGTGCTGTCGAGGGTGTTTTCAAACACATGATCTCGTGTTTGCTACTTGTATGAAAGCCATCCTTGCACCTGCCCTCACCCCCAAGCCCAGTTGACCTGTCAGTCCCTGGTCCACCCACAGTACTATGCGTATTTGTTGATTATAGAGTCACAGACTATGGTGTTAACTTTATTGTATACATATCTATGTCACTGCCAGCCAACCCCAGTAGACTATGAGCCTCTTAAGAAAAAGAGAAATTTCTTATTTGTGCATGAATTATTAACACATAGTGCAGACCGGCACAACCCAAGCATTTCATATCAAACAAATAAATGATTCTAATATAGAGAAACAATTTAATTTCAGGCAAGATTGTTTTACCTCAATCCTTCCAAATATTCTCAGCCCATGATGTGAAAGAGAAAATAGTCCCCACCCAACTCAAGGAGCCAGCAAAACACCAGTCAACCCATCCCCAGGCCTAGCACTGGACAGAGAGGAAGCAGGGATCATTAGACCTGAATTCCAACTCAGTCATTTTCTTTTTTTGCAGTTTTTGGCCGGGGCTGGGCCTGAACCCGCCACCTCCAGCATATGGGGCCAGCGCCCTACTCCTTTGAGCCACAGGCGCTGTCCTCCTACTGTGTCATTTTAAAGTAGTGGCCACGAGAAAGTTACTCAACCCTTTGGTCTTCCATCTGTTCTATAAAATGGGTTAGAACATCTTGGATGATGATAAGATTAAATAAATATATGGTAAAATAATAATATCCTTTACATGTTACCTAGCTCACAGCAAGAGCCCAGTAAATGCTAGGTGTTAGATCTCTGTAAGCAGGACTATTCTTCTCTAGGAAATTCTGGAAGAGGGGCAAGAGATCCCTAAAATCCCTAATGTTCTCCCTTTTAAAAAATAATTAAAATCATATAAATGTTATATCCAGAAGACCAAAAAATCACATTATAACAAAGATATTTGTACCAGAATGTTTATTGCAGCCCAATTCGTAATTATTAAGTAATGGAAGAAGCCCAACTGCCCATCAACCCACGAATGTATTAATAAATTGTGGTATATGTACACTATGGAATATTATGCAGCCTTAAAGAAAGATGGAGACTTTACCTCTTTCATGTTATGTGGATGGAGCTGGAACATATTCTTCTTAGCAAAGTATCTCAATAATGGAAGAAAAAGT
>CAUYRH010118631.1:0-12508 GCA_963574655.1 Perodicticus potto
ACCCGCCAAACAACAATGTCGGCTGCAACCAAAAAATGGCCGGGCGTTGTGGCGGGCGCCTGTAGTCCCAGCTACTTGGGAGGCAGAGGCAAGAGACTCGCTTGAGCCCAGGAATTGGAGGTTGCTGTGAGCTGTGATGCCACGGTACTCTATCCAGGGTGACAGCTTGAGGCTCTGTCTCAAAAAAAAAAAAAACAAACAAAAAAAAAAATAGTTGCAATAGTAATGGACACTGCCATATAATATATGCTGTGCATTGATTTTGCTTATGAGATATTTTTTCCTTTGCTAAATTTCACATGCAGGGAATTTAAATAGACTTGAATATTAGAATTGTTTGATCTGCTATTTCTTTCTCTTTACCAGAAAAGGTCTTTAGGGTCTCAGCCTGAGACCTTTATAGGGATCACTGCAGAACAGTCTGTAGTCTTCAAATTATATGATCACTGCACTTGCATTTTCTGGTGCACACTGGAATGGCCTTCACTGCTGACCTTGAGCAGATGCTAATTGGTTAAAATTAAGTGCTGAAATAAGTCTTCAGTGAATAATAGAATATATAGTTTCCTAGAACTATTTGAATACTTGTTGTGTTGCCACATATGGTGTTCTTTCTCTTTTTCCTTGCCTTCTGCTACAGGATGTTTTGGAAATTAACCAGAGTTACAATCAAATTAAAGCAGCCTGGAAGCTCAGGAGACCTGGAGCTTCTTTGGTTTTTTTCCTTTTTTTATAAAGGTAGGGAGAAGCAAGGTATAAGTATTAGTGTTTGGAAAGGTGCTAGATTTCCTTCACTAATAGTTAAATGTTGTAGTCATTTTAGGATTTATTCAGTTTATTCTTTTTCTGACATGACCTGTGGAAAGGAGGCATTAACATTTCTCCCTTCATCCTCAGTTATTCCATGATTTCTGCCTATCAGCTTCTTATGACAAATAGTTGATGATTTTTTTCAGAATAAGCAAAAGTAATCCTTAATTTAATTGGAAAAAATGGGGCTTGGCGCCTGTAACTCAGTGGCTGGGGCACCAGCCACGTACACCGGAGCTGGCGGGTTCAAATCCAGCCCAGGCCGGCCAAATAATGACAACTACAACCAAAAAATAGCTGGGCATTGTGGCAGGTACTTGTATTCCCAGCTGCTTGGGAGGCTGAGGCAAGAGAATCACTTAAGCCCAAGAGTTTGAGGTTGCTGTGAGCTGTGACGCCACAGTACTCTACCCAGAGCGACAGCTTGAGACTCTGTCTCAAAAAAAAAAAAAAAAAAAATGGCTCAGCGCCTATAGCTCAAGCTACTAAGGTGCCAGCCACATACACCAGAGCTGGCGGGTTCGAATCCAGCTCCGGCCTGCTAAACAACAATAACAACTACAACCAAAAACATAGCCGGGCGTTGTGGCGGGCACCTATAGTACCAGTTACTTGGGAGGCTGAGGCAAGAGAATCGCTTAAGCCCAGGAGTTGGAGATTGCTGTGAGCTGTGACACCACGGCACTCTACCCAGGGTGACCGTTGGAGGCTCTGTCTCAAAAAAAAAAAAAAATTTGGAAAAAATGTCAAATTTCTTTTGTCTCAAAATTCCAGTCAACAGAAAGTGGTTCAAACAATATAATGCATAGATAATGGGATTTTTTAATTACCTCTTATACTTTTTAATAACCTACAATTAAAACTTGTTGAACAAATCAAGTTTTATTATATCTCAGTGGGCCGAAAGAGATATGTGTTTATGTGTTTGTCCATGAATCAGTAAGTATTCTTTTTAAGCCCACTGCCCTTTGCATCTATGTTACCATTAGTATTGCTGATGCTGAGTCACTGTAAAATCTTGAAGGATATTTGGAATTATTGAGAAAGATAATATCTTTCTCCTAGCATCCCAGTAACACTGAATAGCAGGAAATAAAACCACTTCCAGAAAAGAGCTTTCCTTGATGACTGAGTGAATATATATATAGGTGTCCCACTGGGGACTTAATCTCCTTCTGTGACTGGGATTGCTGTCTCAGCTGTGAAACAATTTGGTGATAGGTTGTGCACAAGCAAGGCAAATCAGAAAGTTCACAGGAGTAACCTGGAAAGTTTAGGCCAGTGCCAGTGTCCAAGAAAGGGGACCTTGAAAGAATGTCCCTTGCTAATAGAAGAAAGTATAGAAAAGGGACAAGCAAAAGAAATGTACAGACTGACTGTGAAATTGCTTCTGTCTCGGTTCTTCTCTAAAAGGAAGAACAAAGAAACAGAAGTAAAGCCAAGAGTAAAGATTCTTTGTCTATAATTTCCTCTTTCGAGTGACTCTCTAAGGTTTCTTACAGCATTCCTGAAAGAGTTTAAGGATTAGAGTGAGATTCCAACCCTATGAAGGAATAGCAAGGAGGCTCCAGTTTACTTTCTCTGGTTAGTTTTTATCTTCAAATCAATACAAAGAAATTTCTTTTCTTTTCTTTTTTTTTTTTTTTTTTTTTGAGACAGAGTCTCACTTTGCTTCCCTCTGTAGAGTGCGTTGGCATCACAGCTCACAGCAACCTCAAACTCTGGGGCTTAAGCAATTCTCACGTCTCAGCCTTCCAAGTAGCTGGGACTACAGGCTCCTGCCACAACACCTAGCTTTTTTAGAGACCAGGTCTCTCTCTGGCTCAGGCTGGTCTGAAACCTGCAAGCTCAGGCACCCCCCAGAGTGCTAGGATTACAGGGGTGAGCCACTGTGCCTGGCCTCAATACAAAGAAATTTCAAAGGGTCTTTCTAGGATCTACCACATATCAAGAAGGTTGCCAAATTAAATTATAAATGCTTGATTTTCAAAAAAGCAAAAATGCCTTTTGGCATTAATCATAAATTGAGAACATTGATTTTATGAAAAAGGTAGACTTATGAAAGTACATGCAGGGGGTGTGAAAGAGAAAGTAAGCAGGTAAGGATGATGTTTTGGCAGGTTTTTAGGGACCAGAATTAATCAATTAATCAGAATCAGTGTATGAGCATTCTCTGGACTCTTAACAGTGATGATCTGTAAATATTGATGACTTTTCTTTTTCTTTTTTTTTTTTTGGAGTCAGAGTCTTAGTTTGTTGCCCTCAGTAGAGTGCTGTGACATCATAGCTCATAGCAACCTCAAACTCTTGGGCTCAAGCATCTTGCCTCAGCCTCCCTAGTAGCTGGAACTACAGGGGCCCGCCATAATGCCCAGCTTTTTTTTAGAGACGGGGTCTCACTCTTTATCAGGCTGGTCTCAAACTCCTTAGCTCAAGCAATCTACCCACCTTGGCCTCCCAGAGTGCTAGGATTATAAACGTGAGCCACGGCGACCTGTCTATAGTGATGACTTTCTAAGCCAAGAAGTCAGAGCCAGCTGTAGAGAATGGACACAGTAATCAGAACTCAGCTTCTAGACTAGTTTTCAGTGTCAGAAAAGTGTGTGTATGTGTTTGTGTTGAGGAAGGGGAGACGGATTATAGGTAGAGTGGTGGTCATTCAGTAAATTATCCCAGAACTGGACATCTGTTTCAGACTGTTCAGCAGTTTGTATTGTGGACATGTGTGATTTTCTTAAATGTCTCTATTCAAGGACTACATTTAAATTGGACTGAAAAATCTTTCACAAAGGGAGAGGTTCCCAATCTTTGACTCTCATTTTCTACATCTCCTGATTGGTATCATACTTATTCTTCAGAGAAAATCAGCCAATATGTGAATTGAGATGCCTTTGTATATGCAAGATAATGCTCATTTAGGATTTGGGCACTATAAACATAGATAAATGCTAAGATTTAAAGAGTTAAGCAATCATCACCACCTTCATTACAACGTTTATGTTGTCTTTGGTTGTGTTGCCTTCTCTTTGGAACTTGTTATGTTCTAAATGAGAAGGTCTAGTTTTGGAGGTAGATTGCTAGTGTTTGAGTGTCTGTCTATGTATGCATAGTCAACTACATCTTTGGATTGCTATGGATTGGCTTCTGGATGGCAACAGTATCTATTTCTTACAGATGAATTTAATGTTAGAGTCATTCCAAGATACTTTCATTAACCAACAACTGCAATAATCTCTGAGGGTTAGAAACCCCCACCATGTTTCTCCCAGCAGCACCTAAGATCTTTAAGAATCACAGCATTCCTAGGACCTGGGTATTTTTTCCCTCTCTTTATCAACATCCATATGCATGGATTTTATACCTAACTAATATGCTGTTTGTTGGATGTTAGATTGGTAGGAAACAGTGGTGGGCAATGGAACATGCCTCAAAAGCTGGGTTTTTCCTTTCTCATCACTCTTTGTGCTCTGATAATATTGCAACTTTGCTCTGTTTCTGTTTTGCTAGAGTTTTTTGGTTTGTTTTTTTTTTTTTTTTGAGACAGAGTCTCAACTATGTCGCCCTCCCTAGAGTGCCATTATGTCACAGCTAACAGCAACCTCAAACTCTTGGGCTTAAGTGATTCTTTTGCCTCAGCCTCCCACGTAGCTGGGATTGCAGGTGCCCACCACGATGCCTGGCTATTTTTTTGGTTGCAGTTGTCATTGTTGCTGTTTAGCTGGCCCAGGCCAGGTTCAAACTGCCTGCCTTGGTGCATGTGGCATTTTTTTTTTTTGACACAGAGTCACACTCTGTTACAATTGACATAGTGCCATGGCTTCATCATAGCTACCTCAATCTCTTTGGCTCAAGATATCCTTTTGCCTTGGCCTCCCGAGTAGCTGGGACTATAGGCACCCACCACCATACCTAGCTAGTTTTTCTATTTTTAGTAGAGACAGAATCTCACTCTTGCTCAGGCTGATCTTGAACTCCTGAATTCAAGCAATCCACCTGCCTGGGCCTCCCAGAGTGCTAGGCTTACAGGCATAAGCCACCACACCTGGCCTCACTAGAAATTTTTTAATAAGATGGGAAAAAATAGAATTCTTTTTTTCTTTTCTTTAGAGACAGAGTCTCACTTATTGCCCTCGGTAGAGTGCTGTGACATCACAGCTCACAACAACCTCCAGCTCTTGGGCTTAGACCAAGCGTCCTCAGACTTTTTAAACAGGGGGCCAATTCACTGTTCCTCCCGTTGGAGGGCCAGACTATAGTTTTGAAAAAAAAAAACTATGAACAAATTCTTATGCACACTGCACATATCTTATTTTGAAGTAAAAAACAAAACGGGAACAAATACAATTCACACCATAGCATGTGGCCTGCGGGCCGTAGTTTGAGGACCCCTGGCTTAGATTATTCTCTTGCCTAAGCCTCCCGAGTAGCTGGGACTACAGGCGCCTGCCACAACGCCTGGCTATTTTTTGTTGTAGGTTGGCTGGGGCCGGGTTCAAACCCGCCACCCTCGGTTTATGGGGCTGGTGCCCTACCCATTGAGCCACAGGCGCTGTCCAGAATTCTTTTTTTAAAAAATACTTAAGCTGTGTCTGGCTAAGTTTTTTGTTTTTTGTTTTTAAATCAGGAAGATCATTAATAAGAAATAGAGCTTCTCTTAGGCCAGGATGTTTTCATCTAAACCAGTAAATTTGTAGTGGTATCATGAGCTAGAATTTTAAAGGAAGGACCAAAGTCTTATATTTAAAGCCCTCTGTACTCTGGCAAGAAAGCATATAGGACTAGATTAAATACAGAAAAACTATTTCCTCCTGGCTCGGCGCCTGTGGCTCAACGGGCTAAGGCACTAGCCACTATGCCTGAGCTGGCGGGTTCAAATCCAGCCCGGGCCCGCCAAACAACAATGACAGCTGCAACCAAAAAATGGCCGGGCGTTGTGGCGGGCACCGGTAGTCCCAGCTACTTGGGAGGTGGAGGCAGGAGACTCGCTTGAGCCCAGGAATTAGAGGTTGCCGTGAGCTGTGAAGCCATGGCTCTCTATCCAGGGTGACAGCTTGAGGCTCTGTCTCAAAAAAAAAAAAAAAAAAGAAAAGAAAAACTATTTCCTCCTAATGTTCTCCCTGCAACTCAGATACTACTTTCTTTTTCCTCACAGATGGAGTCCCCTGTCTCCACACCGGCAGTACTGCCACTGCACCTTTTGGTGCCAGTGGTCAGTAATGACATCTCATCTCCCTGTGAGCAGATCATGGTTCGTACTCGATCAGTTGGGGTCAACACATGTGATGTGGCTCTAGCCACAGAGCCTGAATGCCTGGGCCCCTGTGAACCTGGAACCAGTGTCAACCTCGAAGGCATTGTGTGGCAGGAAACGGAAGATGGTAAGTATGGTGTGTGACTTTTCTACATCCCTTCTCAACCTGCTTTTGCTGGGGAGCCTATTACAGATTGTTGTTGTAAATATTGCCGAGTGTCTTATCAGGTGTCTCTGCTGGCAATAACCCCCACAGAGGATTTAGATCTAACAAACTTCTTAGCAAATATCCTAGCTTCTAGAGATTGCCAATGCCGAGTTTTTAGGTTAATTATCTCCCCTCTATAGCTGTTTAACAGTGTTGGTCCTTGTACCTAACAGTCACTTACTAGATGCTGGCCAGGTAATTCAAATTGTGTCTATACTCTCCATACTGCTTCTGTCATTTTATATGGGAGATTTAGATTATTAATGAATTTTGGGGTCAGACTTGAAGAGAAAAGGTAATAAAGAGTCCTCTAAGGGAGTCGAGGGAATGGAGAACAGTCACTTTTAAGTTGCTTAATGTTGGTCCATTAATATGCAGTTCTTGCCCTTTTTTAGCACCTCTTTCCTTTTTTTTTTAACACCTGGAGGTACAGCTAGCTCCTTCCTTCCACTTGTTGCCTCATTGCCCAGCCACCTCACCATTTCACATATCTGTCAATTTGTACAGATTTTATAGGCAAGGTCAACAGGGAAATGTTTACGTGGTCTTATTTTCAGGCATCCACTAAGCACTTGGCTCCCTATAGGTTACTGTTGCCCATACTGTTATATGTTCCATTTACCCCTCAGAACAGAATCTCTTCTGCTTTGGAAGTTCATAAACCTGAAAATGCATAAAGGAACTTAACCTCGTATTTCAAATCTTTTGGTAACACCTCGCAGCAATTTGTTTTCAGCACATTCTTCATATAAAGAATCCAAGTCCTTGTCGAGTATATGTACTTTGAGAGGCTGGGCCTCAGAGTCCTATCATGTCTCTGCATCAGTAACCAGGCTTTCAAACGGTCCTTGCTCTGAGGAGTTTAGAGGCCCAGAAGAGCATAGCTAATTATCTCTGATTATCACAGAGCTATCTTGTCAGTCTGCCCATAGAAAGTCAGGCATTGCATTCTGGTCTGTTCACCTGAATATTTTGTTATCGTTCAGTAGTTATTTAAAGTTCACCAAGCAGTAGGTGCTGATGTGTTACAGGTTAAGAATTCTGGGTTCTTGGCTTTCTTATCATTAGGGATATATTAATAGTAAATCTTCAGCTTTCAGAATAGCATTGCTAATGAGGTTTTATTGTTTGCCTGAGTGGTAGAAACTGATACAGAGAAAATAGAGAGGTTGACTCTAGAGCAGTGATTTTCAGTTGGTGTACTATGAAAATTTTTAAAGATCATTGATTAAATTATTTTCAGAAGAAGTTAAAAGCATAGTGAGTATATTTCTTTTTACTCTTCTTTTGATCAACATAATTTAAGTGTGGTGCAGAAGTGTAACTATAGGTTCAAGTGTGCTATGAGATAAAAAAGGTTGAAAAACACTGCTGTAGAGGTTGACTCTGAATGTGCGTACACAGTATACAATCTGGAAATCTCAAAGTGCCTATCTGATTTTAAAACGTCATCTGCTTATGGCCAGAGTCTGTTGGAATGATGAACATATCCAGACCACAAATTTTGTGCCACCAAGCAATCTTTAAGGCCTCTTATCTCAGGGTATTGAAGATAGAAGACACTGATTTCCTGCCTATTTGTTCTACCCACCTTTATGATGGTGACTTTTCTCTAAGGGCAAGATGCTCTTTATATAGGTACACCTAACAAAAACTTGTTGAGAGTGAAGGCACTCCCTTGAGGACAGTGATTACTTTTTATTTGAGAATATCTTTTGTCCCTCCCTGCCAGGGGGCTGTTAACATAGATTTGGTTGTTATGGTTGTAAATCATTTGCTATGAAAGCCTGTCTTGTCAGGTTATTACTGGCAGCCTGGCTCTTCTTAGGAAACCAGGTTTCCTTGTTATATATTCTTAGGGTACCATATACTTTATTTCACAGCATACATCACAGTTTGCAACTTTGTTTATAATTGTATAATTTTTCTATTAATGACCATCTCTTCCACTGTTATAGAAATTCTGTGAGATCAGGTACTCTTGTTTTGGTCACCATTCTATCCATACTACTTAATCACCTGGCACCTATAGTAAGCTCTCAAAAATATTAGTATGAGTGTTTACATTCACATCATTGTCATTTCTGGATCTGTGTTAATATACAGAAGGTATTGAAAAATATATATACACATTTATTTATTTATATGTATATATTTTGAGACAGAGTCTCACTTTATTGCCCTTGGTAGAGTGTCTTGGTGTCATAGCTCACGTCAACCTCAAACTCTTGGGCTCAAGTGATTCTCTTGCCTCAGCCTCCCAAGTAGCTGGGAGTACAGGCGCCTGCCACAATGCGTGGCTATTTTTAGAGATGAGGTCTCTCTCATCTCTGGCTTAGGCTGGTCTTGAACTTGTGAGCTCAGGCAGTCAATCCACCTCGGCCTCCCAGAGTGCTAGGATTACAGGCGTGAGCTGCTGCGCCTGGCCTCGTATACACATTTAAAGAAAGGAAAATAGTGTATTAAAATTGTAATACTCAATATATGCCAATAACAAAAGATGAATACAAGTCACATTTGAATATTACAATTTTAATACAGTTTTTCTTTTCTTAAAATAGGCATACATTTTTTTGGCACCCTCTGTATATCTAATAGATACTACAATATTGCTTAAATTTAGGAATCACGTCAAAATACTATCCAAAATTCTACACTTTCTCTGAAACTCAGAATAAATACTGCTTTCACTAGGTTTGAGATCACTCATTTATCTAAATCCTTAAGATATTTAACTGTGCTTTTAATACCAGGTTTTCTTCCACTTACTGTGTTGTGTTTCAAGGCTTAGTGCCTCTCTTCTTTTTCCTTTAATTCCAAGGGAAAGAGAATTGCTCTGCAGTGATACACTCAACTTTTCTTTGCTTTCTGGCCACCCCAGAGGGCCTTCACTTGAACTGTCAGTTGGCGAAGGTCTGAATTGGGATCAGAATTGGTTCACATTCCTTTTCATCTTCAGATAACCAATTTCCTGTAAAGATCATTCCCTAAAGATCTATGAGATCTAATGTACTGAATCAGTCCTCAAGTTAATCATAAGAACTACATACAGATATATTTTTTTAAATCTACCAGCTTTCTCGATTTTTTGACTTTTTGTAATTCTGTCTCTTTGCCCAGAAAACTAGTATCTTCAAATAGAAAAGTCCTTACAGCTTGAAGAAAAGCTGTGATTGATTGGTTTCTGAAGGGAAGGGAGGACGCTGAGGTCCTTGTAGAACTGAGCCACCTTGCAGAGAACAGTTGTATGGGTCATGCCCTCAATTATTCCTGGTTTCTTTGCCTCCTTGTCCTATAGTGTTGCTTCTTTCATTCCTCCTCTCCCCCTGTTGCTCACTTTAAACCTTGCCTTGGAGGCATTTTGAAATTTCTGCAGATTCCTTCTCTTTTTAGGCTATTCATAATTTAGTCAGCACTGCAGAGATCCTTCTTGACTATGTTCAAACTTGGGACTGTTAAGAACACCCAAGTAGGCCAGGCACGGTGGCTAACACCAGTAATCCCAGCACTCTGGGAGGCCAAGGCAGGTGGATTGCCTGAGCTCAGGAGTTCAAGACCAGCCTAAGCTTGAGTGAGACCTTGTCTCTAAAAAACAAAAATAAAAAATAGGGCTTTGTGGTTATTTGTGGTCCCAACTGCTTGGGAAGCTAAGGCAGAAGGATCACTTGAGCCCAAGAATTTGAGGTTGCTGTGAGCTATGACGCTACAGCACTCTACTGAGGGCAACATAGTGCAACTCTGTCTCAAAAAAAAAAAAAAAAAAAAAAAAAAAAGAACACTCAAGTATAACCTGGAGTGTTTTCCTTGTGTTTTCTGAGACATATTTTTAGCACTATGCAAGAGCCTAATTCCACCTGATTTTTCTTTGTTCCACATCATCTCAAAATCAAGATAGCAGGTACCAGGTCTTTTCCAGGTTCACAAGGCTTGACCTTAATCCAGAGTCCTGGAGACAATGTATAAGAAGCCATATACTTTTGCTGAAGCAAAATTGCTTACTAGTTTCAATGGTGTTTTTGTTTTTTGATTTTTGTTTGAGACAGAGCCTCAAGCTATTGCCCTGGGTAGAGTGCTGTGGTGTAACAGCTCACAGCAACCTCCAACTCCTGGGCTCAAGCGATTCTCCTGCCTCCGCCTCCCAAGTAGCTGGGACCACAGGCGCCCACCATAACACCTGTCTTTTTTGGTTGCAGCTGCCATTGTTGTTTGGTGGGCCTGGGCTGGATTCGAACCTGCCAGCTCAGGTGTATGTGGCTAGTGCCTTAGCTGCTTGAGCCACAGGCGCCGAGCCTTCAATTGTGTTTTAAGAATGAAATAAGAATTCCAGGAGATGTGGTAGATTTTCCTTTTATGGACAGCAGCACTAAAGGGAAGATAAACACCAGTGATGTAGTTTACTTTGGCAAATATGCTTTACAGAAAAATTTGTGGTACAGTGGAAGGCGCGCTGGAGTGAAAATCAAAAGACTTCTACATCTCTGCCATTACCATTTTGACCCTGGGCAAATCCCTTAACTTCTCTGGGCTTTAGTTACTTCATCCCGTATGTAAAGTTGAACTAGGTGACAGTTAGCTCTTAAGTTACATACACATGTAAAAAATCTATGGTTTAAATGGTATAACCAGCATGGGTCCATTACTAGTTGACCATGACAACTTAAAAAAAGAACAGTTTCACATAACAACTGATAATGAAAAATATTAATACTGGTGATGAAATTTCATTATATACTTGTGGGATAGATTTGTTTCATCATTAAATGAAAATAATCACTTTGTTCCTTAGTCCATTTTGTACTTCTGTACATGGAACAGAATATAGGCAGTCTCTAGGTTACAAACAAGTTAGGTTTTGTAGGTTTGTTTTTAAGTTGAATTTGTATATAAGTTGGAACAGGTACATTTGCCTGTGACCTTGTAATAG
The DNA here is from genome assembly GCA_963574655.1 of Perodicticus potto. Lineage (NCBI taxonomy): Eukaryota > Metazoa > Chordata > Mammalia > Primates > Lorisidae > Perodicticus > Perodicticus potto. Next base: position 11,194 of record CAUYRH010118631.1, read on the forward strand.
CCTCCATTCATAAATGCAAGTTGAACATCAGATGTTTGTAACTTGGGGACTGCCTGTACCACAGACTGGGTAATTTATAAGCAACAGAAATTTATTTGAGGGGCCAGACATGGTGACTCATGCCTGTAATCCCAGCATTTGGGAGGCCAAGGAGGGTGGATTGCCTGAGCTCTCAGGTTGGAGACCAGCCTGAACCAGAGCAAGACCTTATCTCTAAAAATAGCCAGGCATTGTGGCAGGCGCCTGTAGTCCCGCTTCTAGGGAGGCTGAGGCAAGAGAATCACTTGAGCCCAAGAGTTTGAGGTTGCTGTGAGCTATGACACCATGGCACGAGACTGAGGGTGACAAAGTGAGACTCTGTCTCAAAAAGAAGTTTTTTTGACTCAGCAGTTCTAGAGGCTGGGAAGTCCAAGATCATTGAGCTGCATACAGTGAGGGTCTTTCTGTTGCATCATTTCATGACAAAAGGCATTACATAATGAGAGGACCTGTGAGAGGGGGGGAAGGAAAGAAAGTGGAACTCATTCTTTTATCAGGAACTTACCTACTCCTATGATAAAAGCATTAATCCATTCATGATGGCTGTGCCCTCATGACCTAACAACATCTTAAAGGTCCTACCTCTCAACACTGTTACATTGAGGATTAAGCTTCCAGCACAGGAACTTTGGGGCATATATTTAAACTATAACAACACGCCAGTCTCAAATTCAGGAAATCTCTACCTCCCATTTTTTTAACTCCTGATAGTACACTGAACTGTTTTTTTTTTTTTGAGACCAAGTCTCAAGCTGTTGCCCTGGGTAGTGCCATATCTCACAGCAACCTCCTACTCAGGCTCAAGTGATCCTCTTGCCTCAGTTTGTTTTTTTCTTTTTTTTGAGACAGAGCCTCAAGCTGTCACCCTGGATAGAGTGCCGTGACATCACAGCTCACAGCAACCGCCAATTCCTGGGCTCAAGCCAGTCTCCTGCCTCCGCCTCCCAAGTAGCTGGGACTACAGGCGCCCGCCACAACGCCCGGCCATTTTTTGGTTGCAGCCGTCATTGTTGTTTGGCGGGCCCGGGCTGGATTCGAACCCGCCAGCTCAGGTGTGCGTGGCTGGCGCCTTAGCCCGTTGAGCCACAGGCGCCAAGCCCTAAAATAAAATCTTAAGACTCCCTCCGCTGACTGACTGGACCCCTGTTGGCTAAGAAGATCCCTAAAACTGAGTGGCTAGCCCTGAGAAAAGAGATCACACCTGCCTCCACCTGTCCCCTCATTCTCCCCTCCCCTTTTTAGAGACATCTTTTGTGACTCATTAACAAGCCTAAGG
>CAUYRH010118636.1:0-20534 GCA_963574655.1 Perodicticus potto
TCATGTTTACATGGATGGAACTGGAACATATTCTTCTTAGCAAAGTATCTCAAGAATGGAAGAAAAAGTATCCAATGTACTCAGCCCTACTATGAAGCTAATTTATAGCTTTCATATGAAGGCTATAACCCAATTATAGCATAAGAATATGGGGATAGTGGTGAGGGAGGGGAAGGGAGGGGGAAGATGAGTGGAGGGAGGGTAAATGGTGGGGCCACACCTATGGTGCATCTTAGACAGGTTCAGGCAAAACTTACTAAATGCAAAATACAAATGTCTTCATACAATAACTAAGAAAATGACATAATGGCTATGTCAAACAGTTTGATGAAAATGTTTCAGATTGTATATGAAACCGGCACATTGTACCCCTTGATTGCACTGATGTACTCAGCTGTGATTCAACAATAAAAAAAAAAAAAGAAAAGAAATACCCAGGGTGACAGATTGAGACTCCGTCTCAATTTAACAAACAAAAATCAAACCTTAGGCAGCACCTGTGGCTCAAAGGAGTAGGGCGCTGGCCCCATATACCTGAGGTGGTGGGTTCAAACCAGGCCCCGGCCAAAAACTGCACAAAAAAAACCTTAAAAAAAATTTTTAAAAGATGGCTCGGAGCCTGTGGCTCAAGCGGTGAAGGCACCAGACACATACACCTAAGCTGGCAGGTTTGAATCCAGCCCAGGCCACCAAACAACAATAATGGCTGCAACCATTTAAAAAAAGTACCCAGGCATTGTGGCGGGCGCCTGTAGTCCCAGCTACTTGGGAGGCAGAGGCAGGAGAATCGCTTGAGCCCAGGAGTTGGAGGTTGCTGTGAGCTGTGATGCACTCTACTGAGGGTGATAGCTTAAGGCTCTGTGTCAAAAAAAAAAAAAAAAATTTAAAAAGAAGGAATATGTTGAGATAACAATTTATCAGATAATAATTTCTGATTTTATAGAGAAAAAATTAAGACATCTCTGGCTCTGCAGTGGACCTATTAAAAGATTGATAAGGAAAAAAATCCTCCGTGGACTGAGAGACTACAGAAAAGCAAACACAAATATATTAAATAGTTTTAAACCTCAAGGAAGGAATAAGTAAAGAATAAATGCAGCATGGCTCGGCGCCTGTGGCTCAGCGGGCTAAGGCGCCAGCCACGTACACCTGAGCTGGCGGGTTCGAATCTAGCCCAGGCCCGCCAAACAACAATGACGGCTGCAACCAAAAAATGGCCAGGCGTTGTGGCGGGCGCCTGTAGTCCCAGCTACTTGGGAGGCGGAGGCAAGAGACTCGCTTGAGCCCAGGAATTGAAGGTTGCTGTGAGCTGTGATGCCACAGCACTCTACCCAGGATGACAGCTTGAGGCTCTGTCTCAAAAAAAAAAAAAGGAGTCCTTTGTTAAGGGAGTGGTGGAGATAAGTGGAGACTGAGTCTGGGCCAGACCACAGGGCCATGTATGTTAGGTTGGGTGGTTTGTCTGTTACATTCTTATAAGCAAAGAGAAATCATCTGAACATTCCTGAGCCTGGGAGAGAGATGATCAATCTGTATTTAAGAAATGTGTCAAAATGGAAAATGTAATGGAAAGGGAAGAAATGAAAGGCAGGCTATTCAGCTATTTTTAGTTGAGTAAAGTCTCAATTCACACTAAAAGTATTAGATTAAGAGGGAAAACTGTCTCTTCATGCAGAGACACCATCCAATTTATGAGTGTGAACGCCCCTTGATTTCTGCTAAGGATGTGTTCTGGACCTCTCCCGGAGAGGTGGTAAAGATAATGCTTTGAGGTTTGATAATGTGGCTTTAAATCCTCTCTCTGCATTACTACTTGTGTGACCTTGGTAAATTACTTAAACTCAATTTCCTCATCTGTAAAGGGAGGATAAAAATAAATAGGTTTGTTGAGATGATTAAATGAGAAAATGCGTGCGCATCAGTCCCAGCCAGAGTTCCGTGGATGTCAGCTGTTATTTACCTCCTACTTCACGACCACACCATAGCATCTCTCACGAAAGGGGAAGGCATCGACTACTCTTCACTGGCTCTTCTTGTTCAGCACCAGCACTAGCAGTTGTTGCTTTTCTTTTGTGAAAGGGAGTATTATTTTTTCATAAAGAACAAGACTGTTAAAACTTCCTAAGGGTTACTCTTTAAGAGGTGGCGCCAGGCACGTGGAGGTGCAGCTGCCGGCAGCTCACCAGAGCTTCTAGTCAGTGCTTGGCAAAGACAAGCTCTCTACACAATGAGTCCACACTGTCCAAAGCCTAGAGTGCCTGTCCAGATTTTATGTTTAAGAGTTTATGCTGTCAATGCTTCACTCTGGAGCATAATGTGCTAGGGTGTGTGCCAGACACAAGAATTATATTCTCAATAAAAATTAACAGAGTCTCTGCCCTCTTGAGAACCGGACCTTAATCAGACACAAACATAAACCTGCTAATGTGTAAAACACCAGGCAGGAGTCATGTGGACCTGATGAGGCCCTACCTAGGCACTCCCAGCTAATGGGAGAAGGGGATCCGGAAAGGGAGTGAGCACAGGTATTGCCTGACTGAGGGGATGGAAGGGCTCCTGGGCAAAGGTTCCTTCCAAAAGACCCAGAAACCTGAGTGTGACCGGCAGTGCGCCTGGGAGAAGACAGCCTGGAAGGGCCTTCCAAGTTCTGTAAGGTTTTCTCCTTATCTTAAAGGCCCTCGGAAGCACTGAAGTGTTTTAAGCAGAGTGGAGTTGGGAGAGGTTGGGTAAAGTTGGGGTGATGCTATCAGATTAGCTTTTCAAAAATCTCACTCTGGCTGCTGCGTGGAAAGTGAGTTTCCTGGGTTTGACAACCCATCTTTTATCTGAGAAATTGATTGCCTGGTGACTGTGGCAGCAGGTTGCAGAATGACATCATCTGCGACACGGAGAGGCAATCAGCACAGTGTGTGGCGGCAGACACGGCCGGCCCGTGGCTCATGCACAGGTGGGCGCGGCTGGTCTAAGCCTGAGCGCTCAGCCGTGGTCTGTGCTTACAGGGGCAGCTATTGTTTGTTCTGCAAAATGCCTTTTTCTTCTTTTGAGCCACTTCATGCCTGAATGCTCTGCGTGGAGGGTACATACAAACATAGTCTCCCCGGGCTAGCTCTACTCGCTAAGGGAGAGATGTTTCACACTTTGGAGACCCATAAAAGACATTTATCTGTAATTAAAGTGCTGTAGTAACAAATGGAAATAAAAAAGAATAATACGTTCCTTAGATTAGCACTAATCCAGTTCCTTAGCAACTACCAGAATCTCTTGTAAAGCCCAAGTTCAGTTGCTTTTAAAACTTGTGACAATCTGAAATAAGGAATAATACCTGAAAATAAAACCTCTTCTACTGGAAAGGCTAGAGCAGCGGTCCTCAAACTACAGCCCACGGGCCACATGCGTTCATGTGAATTGTATTTGTTCCCATTTTGTTTATTACTTCAAAATAAGATATGTGCAGTGTGCATAGGAATTTGTTCATAGCTTTTTTTTTAAACTATAGTCTCGCCCTCCAATGGTCTGAGGGACAGTGAATTGGCCCCCTGTTTAAAAAGTTTGAGGATGCCTGGGCTAGAGAAACCATCCCCAATCTTGGAATTCTGGGGAAGAGTTTAGAAAATGGATTCAGTAATCATTAAAGGGGATTAAGCATGCAAGCTTCATTTTCATTCTACAGGAATCTTGAAGTAAAAGTAAATATTAACGCCGCTACTTTAATTTTAGCTGCTATTTCTTTTAAAACTATAGGGAAGTCAGTATCCATCAAAACTGATAGAAAAAGAAAAAAAGACTATAGGGAAGCTACCTTTGAACTAAAGTGTTCAGTAGCCTTGATCAAAAAGAGACAGAAAAATTAGAGCAAATAAATCATAACACATGAGGCAGTATAGGCCAGCACATCTGAAATTACCTGTGGTGAAGGATCATTTTTAAGAAAATTTTAATCTGTCATGGATCAATACTTACATAAAATACAAGCAAAACAATGGCCTAGGGAAATTGTAGCAAATCTCTAAACCACTTTCTCTTAAATTTCTGTACCTGACTCACTGTGGACTGCAACAGAGTATGCAGATGGGCGTTGGCTGATGGACCACCACACCTTGAGTAGCATGGAGCTAGGCAATTTGTTTTGATTCCCATTAAACTTCCCCTGAAAACATCAAATCCTGTCCCTCTTTCCCTCACTTGCTGTCTCCTCCTCTGGGATCCTCCCTGACTTTACTACCTACCCTGTTGCACTGTCCAAAGGACCCTACACTTCATTGCAAACAGACCTTATCCTCTCTCCTTTTATAGCTGGGGGCTCTCCCCTGAGGGTCAGGCCTCCTTTCTACTGGAATCACTCAACCTGCCATCCCCACTGAGATCAGATCAGGCAGGGTGCTGGCCTTTCCCCTCCCTCCCTAGGAGATCAACCCTCTTCACCCTCATGCAAAAACTCCGGTCCTCTGAGGCGCAGGCCGTGCACTTCTCCTCATTTCTATTTCAGGCATCAACCAACCTTTCCATCAGCACCTTTCTCCCCTAATTTTCATAAAATATTTTGGCACATAAATTACAAGCTTTATTTTTTACCCCACCTGAGATTATGATTCTAAGAGATGTATAGAAAGCACCTTCATAATTTCTGTCCCCTTAACTCCAGCAACGTTCAGCAGAATGCTGAGCTTGGGAGGAGAGAAGTTGTCAAATAGACTGTTTCGCAGCTGAGTGCTTTCAGGAAAACCTTGTAGCTTTGCAAAACTTCACATTCCTCATCTGTAAAATGGGAATGATAATAATACAGATGTCAGAGGGGGTTGGAAGAATTAATATATGTAAAATATCTGGCATATACTAAACACTCAGTAGTTATTATTGTCACCGTCAGCCCTTACCTAAACTTTTATTTCAGTGAATTATTCTCACATTAAGAATCTAAATTTTATTTACTGAAGTATTTTTGGGTGAAATAACATGAAAACTGGGATTTGCTTTAATATATGGGGTCTGACAATTATGTTTGCGAACCTGCCACCATGTGCTTATGTTGGCAGCACTATACAAGCAATTTGGTAAGGTTTCATAACATTAACCTTATGAGGGTTTCATAACCTTGATATATTAGTGCCTCACAGCTGTGTTCATTGTCAACATGTGAGATGGTGTCTTGCTGTGTGGTGTTCATTATTATTGTATGTTTTTTGCTAGAGAAACAAACAAACACTTGTAAATTTCTTGTTAAATTTGGTAAAAATCGAAGTGAAAACAGGGACATGTTAGTTCAAGTTTATGAAGATAATGTGATAAAGAAAATGGGAGCGTAAGAATGGATTAGACATTCTTCTGAGGGGAAAGAAAGCATTACAGATGAAGAGAGGCCAGTGTGGCTAGTAATGAGGCAGAACTGATGGAAACAACAAAAATGAGTAAATTGTGCATCAAAATCATTGGCTGACTGTGAGAAGTATAACAGATCAAGTAAACACTGATGGAGAAAGGAAAATCTTAACTGAAAAATCTTGGCTTTTAACAACTCATGTCCCTTGCATCACAACAATGCACCAGCTCACACAACACTGTCTGTGAGGGTCGTTAGCCAGGAAATACTTAACTCTTTTAGAATACCCTCCCTACTCCCTGAGGTATACCCTACCCTCCCTGACCTGACACCCAATGACTTTTTTTCTTTACCTGAAGATAAAGGAAATATTGAAAGAGGGGCATTGGCTGATCATTGACATTGGCTAAATGTCATTTTGATGACATTTAGGACATCAAGGATAATAAGATGACAGCTTTGACAGCCATTCCAGAAAGAGTTCCAAAATTGCTTTGAAGGGTGGACTAGGCACTGGCATCAGGGCATAGCTTCCCAAGGGGAGGACTTCAAAGGTGACCACAGTGATATTCCACAATAAGGTATGTAGCACTTAATCCTAGGATGACTTTGCGAACTTAACTGTCAAGCCTTATGCTACAACAGCCTTCCACAAGCTCACACCCCAGAAGTGTGAGTTGAAGATGTTTAGACGGAATAAGATAACTGGTGAATTTAGATGATGGGTACTGAGGCTTTATTGCATTATTCTCTCTACTTTTGTGTATATTTGAAACTTCTACAATACACCAAAACAAGGAAGTTAAAAACAAGAACCCCTAGACTTTGGCCATGATGTGCTCCTTTCCTTCTCAGCTCACTCCCTCTCACTGTCACTGCACCTGTTTCTCCAGCTTCCTCTGTGGCCTCTCCCTCATTCTGAGCAATGGCTGCAGCTTCACGGCAGTCCTCCTGTCTGGGCTCACTAGTGGCTCACCTGGATGCTCCTTTCTTAGTGTCCCTGAGTTCTTGGACTTCTTAACCTTTTGCTCTCTTGGCCCAGAAGCACCATACCCTGGCTACATCCTCCCTGGCTGCTCTTTACTCTCCCCTCTGGTGCGGTCGAGTGCTGATGGAAAACACCAAAAGCCTGCGCTCATGGATGCCTGCCTCACTGCACACTCTACAGCAGAAACTTCACCTGCACTTGGTGAGCACATCTTTCCATTTCTGCCCAGGTTTATTCTACATCTTCACTCCCCCCTATGCTTTGCCTGTTTGAAGCCACTGCCTCCACCTGTGCTGTCTTCATGCTCCTCCAAACAAGACCTTGCTCTCTCCTGTTCCCACCAGCCCTTTTCTCTCCATCTACTAACATCTGTTGATGTTTTTACCCCACCTACACTCAGGGGCACCAAGAAGGAATGGGCAAAGAGGTAGAAAAGAAATGGAAAGCAAATAGTGATAACAGGTATAAGATAGGTGAGAATTTCAAGGAGGGACAAGTGAACAGCATTAAGTAAGGGAGAGGGATCAAGCCAGATAGGACAGACAGGGAATATAATTTAATTATCTTGGTATTAGCAGCAAGGAAGTAGGCAGGGGCTTCAGAAGGAGTGAAAGCGGACTGCTGTGGGTTGAGGGGTGAAGGGAAACAAGGAGGTGAGGAAATGCAGGCAGTGATTGTAAAGGACTCTTTAAAGAAGCTTGGCCAAGGAGGGAGGGGAAGTGTGGTTCCTTGAGGAGGCTGGAGTGCTTTTGTTTGTTTCTTAGATGAATGGAACCACAGCATATTTAAATACTGATAGGCAGGAACCAGTAGAGATGGAGACATTGAGGATATAGGAAAGAAGGGGTAAGAGTGGACAAGGTCTCTATGAGGGCAGCACAGAAGGAGGTTCTGAGCTCAGACAGAATTCATTTTTTGACGGGAGCAGGAGCAGCTGCGCTTTACAACCAGAGTGAAGAGAACAAAGATGGGCTGGGCTCAGGCCATGCAGGTGCAGGCTCGGGAAGCTGGTGCTTCTTCCTGGAGGTCTCTCTTCAGAAGCAGGTGCATTTCTCTGCAGTGCAGGGGTGGTGAGGGCACTCTGGAGTGGAGAAGATTTTGTCACTGGTAATGGGACAGCAAACAGAGCAGGACCCCGCAGGTATGCTAAGCGGCAAGGAAGGTTCAGCTGGGCTCCGTCAGAGATCTTGTTGAGGTCAAACAAAATTAGGGGTTGTAGAAGCAAAAGAGAGGACGTGCTGGGAGACCAGAGGTTAAGGGCAAGAGGGGGGGACTGGAGGGGGAGAGCTTCCGTGCAGAGAGATCTTGGCAGGTGGCAGGGTCCCAGGTGGGCATGGGAACAGCAGGAAGGGCAGAGGTGAAAGCCATCTGATCAGGAACGGTGAGTCTGATGTCGTCCAGGATGATGGCAGGATTGAGGAGAGGAGCTGTGGCTCACACCTCAACAAAGCACGAATGGTTAGGACACCAGCAGAACTGGGGAAGGGAGAGGCAGAAGAGTTCTCAAAGCACAGGGCTTTATACAAGACAGGAGGGGTACAGCCGTTGGACACAGAAATTCCTTCTTGGGAGGTTCCGCTCTGCCCATTTTCCTACCACTTGTGACAATTCCTCACAAGATGACTCACTTTCTCCTCTGGATACCTTTGCAGAAGCTATGTCCTCTGCTTGGAGCAAGCATCCTCCTCTTCTCCGCCTGTGCCATCGCTTCTCTTCCTTAGCACTCAGCTCAGTCCCCAGGCCCTCAATCCTGTTCCTTGGTTCCTAGGGATCTCGCCTCCTCCCCGCTGTGAAGATCAGGGCTCAGCTTGCGTCTCTCTATCCCCAACATCCTCAATATCTAGCACACATCCTTGCTCCAGGTAAGCTCCTAATGAAGGCTATGGGAGCAAATTAGCATTAAGTGAAAGTGGTGACGGTCGTGCAGAGTGGCAGGGGAGAGCACAAAAGCATGTCTGAAAAGCTGCTGCAGTGTCCTCGGCTCGCTCTCTGTCATCTTATGAGACCTAGTAATTAATTTGGTCCCTCTTATGGAAAACAATTGCTCAAACATTCATCTATTAAATAAATTGTTCATCTGAATACGTTTTTTACCGATTCTAAAAATTGTTGGCCTATCTGGGGAAAATGGATTTTTTTCCCACTGTCGGTGATAATTCTATATTCACAAAGCCTCACAGACCCATCAGTGAACTCCAGAATGGCAGCAATAACATTATTAAATAATAAGTTTCAAATCCCCTGAAAATAATTCTGTGTGATTAGTGGGACTTCTTGATGTGAGCAGGCTGCAAAGCACAGCTCAGGGAGGCATCTTGAACATCCCTCGATGGCCTTTTTGCTTTGTAGGTTTGATGCTTTTGATTGCAGCCAACGTGGTCTCCCGGGAGTCACGTGGCCAGTCTTAAACCAACACAGAGTCCTCTGTGCACACGTAAGCACTAGTGATATCAGGAAATACGTACTGGGTCTGCACCCCTGTCTCCTGGTAAACAACTCTTAAAATCTTTGGAATCTGCAAAGCGATAAGTATCTTTTTGTATGCTAATGAACTGACAGGTGGCTGGCAGGCCCAGGGAGGTCAGGATGGGGCCTGTCACCAGAAAGATCAAGGCAATATAAGAGGATAGAGATTTTGAGGACTGGAAGAGTTTCTGTATAGCTTAGCATGGGGAGACTCGAGGAGGGTGGTGCCCCAGGAGAGGGTATGGAAGCTCCATACCCCTTCAGCTGTACCTTGCCCTAGGTATCTCTTCATCTGAACTTTTTGTAGTATCCTTTATAATAAACCGGTAAATATAAGGCTTTCCCTGAATTCTGTGAGACACTCACTCTAGCAAATTAATCCAACCTGAGGAGAGAGTTGTGGACCATCCCCGATTCATAGTGGGTGGTTCAGAAGCACAGGCAGAACCACCTGGAGCCTGTGACTGGCATCAGAAGTAGGGGCGGTCTTGTAGGACTGAGCTGCCAACCGGGGGGTTCTGATGTCATCTGCAGGTAGACAGTGACAGAACTGAATTGAATTAGATGACACCCAGCTGGTGTCCACTACAGAAATGATGGCGTAATTGATGTGTGTGGGGGGAAAAGTCCTACACACCTGGTGTCAGTCAGGGGCGTGATGTGGGAATAGTGTCAGAAACTGAGTTTATTCCCCTATTCTCACAGTGTCCTCTGGACTGCCATGTAGGCACTTTGTGATGAAAACAGACCGAAGTGTACACAGCAAATTCTTGAATTCCTTTCGATAGAGTGTGTTTTGTGTCGGCATGTGTGCGTCCGTATCTCTGTGGGTTGGTGGCCTGTCTCCATTTCTACACCTGTGTGTGTTTGGGTCCTGTGTCTTTCTGTGTGGGCCATGTTGCTCTGTGGATGCGGGAGGGAGGTGACTGTGTGCTCAGACCCTGTCTCCTGCCAGGGGGCAGCTGGCCCTTTATTCGCAGCTCTCTGGGATGACTAAGTCCTTGCTTGCTCCTCCCCATTCCACTAAGCATGTACCTGCTACTTGGTAGTGGCCAAGCACTGTTGTCAAACTTTTTGGAAAGGGTTCTTGATTGTTTTAGGAGGCTTTTGGCTGAGCTGCCTTTGCCATCTGTGCATGCTGTCAGTCAGTCAGTCTGTCCCAGCACCCTCAGGATGCTGTGTGTGTAGGGTGGTGGGGTTGAAGTGTCCCAGGTCATCTGGGGAATCTGGAGGTTAACAATCTGCCTGATAAATGTCATGGTTATCCTCAAGAAGAAAACTAATCAAAATTGCATTGCTCACTCTAACATTTGTGTCCAAGTCGGGTCATTCCAGACTTATTGGTAAGGTTAATTACATCATTGCTTGGAAGCCTCAAATCCATTTAAAGGCCTAATAAATGAAAAGAACTTTCAGCTGCATTTATGATGACAACAGTTATTTTATTAAGGTAATTGGGAGAAAAGAAATCTAGCATTTTCAGGTTTGCTAATGCAAGACAGATAAGATGATTTTTTTCCCCTCTAGTTTTTTTTTCTTTAAACCAGGTTTAGGCCCGGCACAGCGGCTCATGCCTGTAGTCCCAGCCACTTTGGAGGCTGAGGCAAAAGGATTGCTGGAGGCCAAGAGTTTGAGGCTGCAATGAGCCATGATTGAGCCACTGAACCAACCTGGGTGACAGCACAAGACGTTACACACATACACACACAACAGCCCCCAAATAAAAACTCAACAATAACAAGAAAACCTAGGTTTAAAACGACCACTTTCTTATTTCTTCTGCTTCTTTTTCTTACCTGAAATAGTAACATAATTATGTGGGCAAAAGATTGAAATGTGGGCTAAAAGTGGTAGTTGGAGGATTTTTCCTTTTGTGTTTTCAAAGAGAAAGGACTCATATCATTTCCAACCAAATCACCCCCAACAAGCTTCCCAGGAGTGAGAGGGGGAGCTCCCTTTGACTCCAATAAAGCAGCTTAGCAACATTATCACTGCCTGTCTCTTGCAGAGGCACTGAGGTGTGTGCCTCTGCACACCTTCAGGAGCAGCCACTCCAGGTGTGCAGAGAAATGCTTTAACTTTGAATTTTGGTGTATTTCACTTTTAGCCTGTCTGGGACCTGCCTGCAGCTTTCAGCCACTTCTGGATATACTCTACAGGCCTGATGTTGTGAAGAGGGGGCCAGGCCAGTGGTAGAGACTGAATCAATCCCTTTTTAAGAAGCTTAAGTTTCAGATATGGCTAAAGAATTTTTTTTAAATTTTATCTTCTTTTTACTAATAGCTAATATTTATTAAGCATTCACAATGCCAGATACTTGATATACACTATTTTAAATTGCAACAAGGGTTGATGTTACAGCCCCATTTACAAATGCAGAAACTAATACTCTTGGTTTCTCTTCAGATCGCAAAAATCTTTTGCCTTTTACAAATGCAGAAACTTTGGTAATTTTCCAAGGGCACTCGGCCAGTCAGCCAGGCCCACCCTATTCAGTGGCCCAGTGGGGTCTTGATACCACACACTAGTGCTGTTTTCACAGCCATTTCTATACCCTTGTTTTTAATTTTAGAACTATATGTAATTTTCTAGAATTGAGATATACATGTGAACTAAATGCATTTAAAATTAGGCATTCAATTTTTTTCTTATCTTATTTAAAATTATGTTACAATGAAAATAATTTCCTTTATACGTGGGTGAGTCTACATTAATGAGAACATAGTACCTGAAAGTCCAAGTTGACACAAAAAATTGTCAAATTATAGTCCTATTACTCATATAAAAAGGAATGTTTTGCTTTCAAAGGGTTCTGTGGGGTTTCTTTAAACAGGAGTCTCAAAACATATTTAAGATATTTTGAATGATTAAATTTCAATTCAGCTTATACCCAAATTCTAATTCCTACACTGATACCTGTTTTATGCTATTCAGTTCAACCATATGAAATTGCAAGTATTCACTAGTCTTTTCCTCTAAAAAATGGCAATTTTATATGGTTCGACCTGATATTTGCGGTAATTCAAATACTATTTATTTTTAGTTTCACAGGCTTGGAGTGAACTGGTTTACCCTCATTTTAAATCTTCTGTTTCAGTCAATGAGTCAGACAATGGTTCTGAACTTTTCTACAGTGTGTATTGCAGGTAATTTTATTTCTACAATAGATAATCTCTTATTAATATAATTCAAGCAGGCCTCCACTCAGTGATACCTACCACATGCAAAGTATTGCTTTAGGTAGAATTCCTTGCCCTTGACTTGTCAATGTTCTATATAAGGTACTCAGAAGGTTCAAATGCAGAGAAACTAATGAAGGATTTTCACACACACACATTACTGGCTCTATTTCTTGTATTCTTTCATTTATATCTCAACTGTCTTACCAATAAATGTCTGTATTGATTCATACTGCTATTATTTGATGACTGATCAATTTAGACTTTCAATGGCAGTATTTATCCCTATAAAATAGTAATTCTATTAGTCTTTAAGTTTGTTCATTATAGTACCATTTAAGCACTATGAAATCAAACTTATTTACTGAACACCAAAAAGCTGAATATTTGCACATTTAGCTATGTATTCTTTGTACTCAAGGAACATGAATTCCCCAAAGGAATAAGCAGAAGAATCTGATATAGTCAGAAACACAATGCAGAGGTTACTGCTGGGCAAAACAGCAGATCAGTAACACGGTGGGGTGGCTACTGGCCGGGGCATATCCAGTTTCCTTAAGAAGAGGTGGATGAATACAGGTTAGTAATACCAAACTGGGCTTAGCAAAAGCCAAATTAAGTCCACAGTGCAGGAAAAGCAAAGCACTGCGGCTACTGTTTCACAGTTCTTCTGAAAACAATACACATGGCTTATAAGCCTAGGATGCTGGAATTAATATTTCATGTAAAAAGCATTGCCTAAAATGATTGTATAGTTCTCAGGTATAAATAATAATTTCTACCTCTGCTGATAATTTTTCACTCATTTAGGCTGTCATACTAGGGCAGTACAGGAGCACTTACTGTAACAGTACGTTGATTAAGCTATGTTGGAAATACCCGTTCAATCTATCTTTCAATTCTACACTATTATGAAGTTCTAAATATCTCAAATGCAAATAGGCCTCGGTTACCCATTGCCTTTCCTTTTTTTTTTTTCCCCCCTGAATCACTAGGAAAGCTAATAAAATTGCCTTTCCGCATACTTCAAATAAACCTGGGGGCTTAGAATAAGGAATTAGTAAGCATACAGACTATAGAATCTGTATTTACTTGAAATTTGGTGGACAAATGAGCCAATTAATAATAATTATAAAAATATGGAGAAGAAAATATTTTCAATATGACATATCACTGACTCCATTAACATTTCTCACTTGGTAGGCTATTTCTATAAGTGCCTGTCTTCTTTTGTAGGTAGGAAAAACTTCCAAAAGTCCAGAAGTAGTAATAGCAGGTCAGTTTAACTCCTCTAATAAGCAGACACCAAGATGGGATTCGTTCTGTAAGAGACTTACTGGGGAAGATGTTTGTGAAGGGTGGGGGGATCCGAGAAGGCAGGGAGAGCCTGCAGACCACCAGGCATGTCTGACGCCTGCAAGAAGGGAAGAACTGGGTGGAAAGGACCTTACAGCTGGTGTCTTACTCAAGCTGATGGGGTGCCCTGAGCAAAGATTGCCCGCTGGGGGAGTCCCATGTTAAGCAGAACATCCTGGCTCGAGTAACCCTGTTGTGCTTGGTCCTCAGGGGGGAGCCACGCAGGGGAAAGATGGCCTCAGTGGCTGCTGTGGTACAGAATGTCAGCAGGAAGCTGTCCGCCAACTGTGCTCTCTGCAGGAGCAGCGTCTATTGAAAGGAGATCTCAGCAGTGCATATCCACCCCCTTTACACATGCTATTTCTTTCTGGTGATTATGAAGTTTTATTATGGGGTCTTGTATCTTTCCAGCAAGCTTAAAGATCCCTAGGCTGTACGTCTTCACCAGCATCCCTGAGGACCCGCTGTCTGCCTACGTGCTTTTCCTGACCAGTCCTGGGCACCACTTGCTGTCATGGTAAAAAGGAGTAAAATGGTCTGGGTTAAATAAGACATCTGGGAAATCAGGAATGATTTCTCAGAATTGGAGATGTTTTCCAGAACTGTTCTAGGATCATTCCAGTATTTGCCCAAGAATAACCCTTATTAACTCATTTGGGTTATGGTCCTAGAATGTCAAACCCAGGGTATAATCAGCCTTCTTAAATTAATCATTATAGCTAACACTGATGAAGTATTTACCATGTGTCAACCACTGCCCAGACTGTGTGTTCACTAACTCAGTTAATCCTCTTAAGTCTAGGGGTGGATGCTATTCTTCTTCTCATTTTCAGGGATGAGGAAAATGAGCCATAGAGATGAAGTTAGTTAGAGGGGCTTGGATTCCCATCTAGATAGTCGGGCACCACAGTATGTGTGTATTACAACTTCCTCCAAAATTTGTATGTCAAAGCCAAAGTGATGGTATTTGGAGGTGAGGTTTTAAGAGATAATTAGGTCTGTCTGAGGTCATGAGGGTGAAGCCCCCATGGAATTCCTGCCCATATTAGAAGAGGAAGAGATACCAGAGCTGCTCTCTCCACAGCAAAAGGCAGCTGCCTGCAAGCCAGGAAGATGACCCTCACCAAATCTGCCAGCACCTTGGCACGCCATGCACTTGATCCTGGACTTCTCAGCCTCTAGCACTGTGAGAAATAATGTCTGTGGTGTAAGTCACCCAGTCTATGGTACATGTATTTTGTTACAGTAGCCTGAACAAACTAAGACAGTATTTTTACCCAGTATGCTAGGTAAGGAGGCTGGCAAGAATTAGGCAAGTGGATAGGGTGCCAGACATGTAAGCTGCAGTTTAGCATAGGGTGCTACCTCCCTGGGGGGCCTGGAATACCAAAAGCTGGAGACCAGTGGCACCCTCTGTATAAGTTGGGTCAGCGTGGCAGCAGAGGGAAAGAGCTAATCTGGATAAGCATGGGGTACACAGCAGCACTGAGAGGCAGGCACCCACTTCTCAGCCGGGCACTAATACAGTGTTTCCTGATTTCACTCAATGGTGAGTCCTTGGGTACTTACAGTCGCAAGTGGTTTGAGAGCTGTGCATGTCCTAGCTGATAGGGACAGACATCAGAGACATAGCTAAGAAGCAACAGGGAAGATGGACACAGTAACAGTCCTATTGGCAGTGACGATTCTGACAATATCAGCAGTGGCAACACAAGTGAATCGTGGCAAACAGTAGCAGTATGGTGGATATTATGGTTAAAGCCATTTTTGTCACATACAATAAGAATAAACAAACCGATCATGAATGGCAGACCAGATGTAAATTCTGTATCAGGAAAGGAAAATGTACACATACTTGCAACACAAAATTGTATATAGTATTTCAGTGGGTTGGTCGAGTCCCTGAAATTAATCCATAACCTCCAGCAGACTCACTGCTTTAAAGAAACTTCAGGTGCGACACCTGTGGCTTAGTCAGTAAGGCGCTGGCCCCATATACCGAGGGTGGTGGGTTCAAACACAGCCCCAGCCAAACTGCAACGAAAAAGTAGCAGGGCATTGTGGTGGGCGCCTGTGGTCCCAGCTACTCGGGAGGCTGAGGCAGGAGAATTGCCTAAGCCCAGGAGTTGGAGGTTGCTGTGAGCTGTAACGCCACAGTACTCTACCAAGGGCGATAAAGTGAGACTCTGTCACTAAAAAAAAAAAAAAAAAAAAAAAAAAAGAAAGAAAAGAAACTTCAGAAAGGACCTGCAGAGTTCAAAATACAGAGGGTGCCAAAAAAATGTATATACAGTTTAAGCAAGGGAAAGACTTTTAAATTATAATATTCAAATCACATTTGCCTTCAGCAGTTATAAGAGGTGCTCAAATGTGACTTATATTCACCTTTTGTATATATCGAGTATTACAATTTTAGTACAGCTTTTTCCTTTCTTAAAATGTACATACATTTTTTGGCTCCTCTGTGTTATAAGCTATCTTTAAATGGGCCTGAGCTAAAATGTACAACACTAGTATAACTGTTTCATAAGAAGGGATTCTAGGGAATAGTAGAAACCATCAACTACTAAGGCTCAGACTTTTTACCTTTTATGCTGATAAAATGAAAATAGTGGGATTATGGAACAACAAGTGAACTACATGACTTTTGCAAGAACAAATTATGCCCGAGTCATCTATTACAATTCTTTGAGGAGATAAACAGGCATGGGGACAGCAGGAAGCAGTGATGGTGATGGCTCAGAGTCTTCCATCTTCCCTGTTGATGTTTAACTACAGTATCAGGTAGGGTAGATCACAAACCAATTCAAGTTGTGGTAAGAAGTACACAGAAGGCAACCTCCTCAGTTTTTAAAGTGTTTTTAACAATGTTCTGCTGTGGTTTGAATGTGTCCCCCAAAGTTCATGTGTTAGAAACTTAATCCTCAATGCAACATGGTGGACAGATGGGACATTTAGGAGGTGATTAGGCTAAGTGGCCTCTGCCCTCATGAAGGGAGTGGGTTCCCGATAAAAAGGTCGAGATTGGTGCCATTCCCTTCCCTTTCTTGTGCACTCCCTCTCCATGGGATGCCCTCCTCCGAGTTATGACACAGCAAGAAGGTCCTCACCAGATGAGGTCCCTTGATCTTGGACTTCCCAGCCTCCAGAACTGTGAGCCAAATAAACCTCTATGGTTTATAAATCACTCAGTCTGTAGTATTACGTTATAGCAACACAAAATGGACTAAGACAAACTTGGTTGTATAGCCTATTTTTTTAAAAAAAGAATTACCATGAAATTGAAGGAGATGTTGATAAATCAAGAATTACTTTAGAGAGGGAGAGAAAGGTGGAAATGAACAAGTAATTATTTGGACAGAGACATATCAACAACTGAGTTTCTGTAGAATCACCACTTAAGACTATTTTATAAATAATATGGAAGAGGGTATAGGAAAATTGTTCTATCTGCTGATGACCCTGATTTCTTAGCGGATGAGGATAAATTTCAGAAGATATTTTCAGAATATATTAAATGAGTAAAATATTGGCATGTTTTAATGTGGGAAAGTGCAAGGTAACAAATGAAGGGAAAAAAGTATCACAACATTTACTAGGCATATGTGATGAGCGATCTGTTACAACCCAGAAGTTTTCTGAGATCACATGATAGAATCCATTGATAGGAAAACTATCTTGGTGTCAGGCAGGCTGATCTGTCACCTGAAGCCACTCGTGCCTTCCAATGTATCTCACTAGATGAACGCTGAACTTTGCTGTCAAGGTGAGGAACTCGTCTTCCCTGGAGGGAGCCTTTTCTTCTTTCAGACACTTCAATGTTTACGAAGTTGAGGTAACACCAACCTTTTCTTATGTAGTACATAAGAAAATGACAAAAGAGGACAAAAGAGAGCAATTCTAATTACTCTTCCTTAAAGATGTTACTCAGATGTGAAGGACTAGATTGCTCACTGAAGATTTTTTTTTTTTTTTGTGACAGAGCCTCAAGCTGTCACCCTGGATAGAGTGCTGTGGCATCACAGCTCACAGCAACTTCCAATTCCTGGGCTCAAGCGAGTCTCCTGCTTCCACCTCCCAAGTAGCTGGGACTACAGGCGCCTGCCACAATGCCTGGCCATTTTTTGGTTGCAGCCGTCATTTTTTTTGTTTGGCGGGTCTGGGCTGGATTCGAACCCGCCAGCTCAGGTGTACGTGGCTGGCGCCTTAGCCCATTGAGCCACAGGCACCGAGCCTTTTTTTTCTTTTTTAAAACAGGCTAAACATCTCGTATGTCAACAGTCTAAATGTCTTAATTATCCCAGCTGCTTTTCCATTGGTGAAGTAAGTTCTCATTTCCTCTGTGCTAGGTCCAGAACTGAACTCAGTGTTTTAGGAATGATGTGACCAGTGCAGTCTGAGAGGGCAGATGCTTGTTGGTGGGGGTGAGCGGGAGTCACTATTTTAAAATAACAGCTTCATTGAGATAGAATTTGTATGCCACAAAATTCACGCTTATAAAGTATACAAGAGTTTTTAGTACATTACAGAGTTGGGCAACCATTACCAAATTCCAGAACAAGTTCAGCATCCAAAAAGGAAACCTTGTACCCATCAGCAGTTATCACAATTATTCAGACAGTATTTGGTATTCTGGAACTGCCTTCTTTCACTTACCATAGTCTTCAAGGCTCATCTCTGTTGTAGCATATATCAATACTTAATTTCTTGTTTTGCTAAATAATACTCTATTACATGGACATATCATTTTTTAAATCCATTTATCATCTGAGGGACATTTGGGTTATTTCTACTTTTTTGGATATAATGATTAGGGTATTTATGAATATTTATATACAAGTTTATCTGTGGACATGGTTTTTCAGTTCTTTGGGATTTATACTTAGGTGTAGAATTGCTGGGTCAAAGGGTAATTCTATATACAATGTTTCGAGGAACTGCAAAACTATCTTTCACAGTGAGTAACTGTATAATTTTACTGGGGATCTCTCTAACACTTCTGGTTGTTGTCCGTCTTTTTGATTATACCATCACAGTGGGTATGAAGTCATTTGGATTTATATTGCCCTGATGTGATGAAAAGCATATTTACATGTTTTTATTTTATTTCTTTTTCTTTTATTAAATCATAGCTGTGTACATTAATGCAATTATGGGGTACAATGTGCTGGTTTTATATACAATTTGAAATATTTTCATCAAAAAGGCTAACATAGCCTTCATGGCATTTTCTTAGTTATTGTGTTAAGACATTTGTATTCTACATTTAATAAATTTCACATGTACCCTTGTTAAGATGCACTGTAGGTTAGTCCCACTAATCACCCAACCTTCCCTCTCCTCTCCCCTCCCCATCCCCTTTCCCCATGTTCTTGGGCTATAATTGGGTCATAGCTTTCATATGAAAGCTATAACTTGAATACTTTTTCTTCCATTCTTGAGATACTTTGCTAAGAAGAATATGTTCCAGCTCCATCCAAGTAAATATGTAAGAGGTAAACTCTCCATCTTTCTTTAAGGCTGTATAATATTCCATGGCGTACATATACCACAATTTATTAGTCCATTTGTGGGTGGATGGGCACTTGGGCTTCTTCTATGACTTAGCAATTATGAATTGGGTTGCAATAAACATTCTGGTACAAATATCTTTGTTACAATGTGATTTTTGGTCTTCTGGATATATACCTAGTAGAGGTATTGTAGGATGGAATGGCAGGTCTATTTTTAGATCCCTAAGTGTTCTCCAAACATCCTTCCAAAAGGAATGTATTAGTTTGTATTCCCACCAGCAAAGTAAAAGTGTTCCCTTTTCTCCACATCCACACCAACATCTCTGGTTTTGGGATTTTGTGATGTGGGCTAATCTTATTGGAGTTAGGTGATATCTCAAAGTAGTTTTGATTTGCATTTCTCTGATGATTAAGGATGATGAGCATTTTTTCATATGTCTGTAGGCCGTGTGCTTGTCTTCTTCAGAGAATTTTCTCTTCAGATAATTGCCCACCCTGAGATGGGATCACTTGTTCTTTTCTTGCTAATACTTTTGAGTTCTCTGTGGATTCTGGTTATTAAACCTTTGTTAGGGACATAACCTGCAAATATCTTCTCCGATTCTGAGGGCTGTCTGCTTGCTTTATTTACTGTGTTTTGTTCTTGGCTGTGCAAAAGCTTGTTAGGATGATCAGGTCCCAGTAATGTATTTTTTGTGTTGCTTCAATTGCCCGGAGGGTCCTCATCATAAAATATTCACCCAGGCTGATTTCTTCAAGTGTTTTCCCTGCACTTTCTTCTAGTATTTTTATAGTTTCATGTCTTAAGTTTAAATCTTTAATCCAGTGAGAGTCTATCCAGAGAGAGTTAATGGTGAAAGGTGTGGGTCCAGTTTCAGTCTTCTACAGGTCACCAGCCAGTTCACCAAGCACCATTTGTTAAATAGGGAAAAATTTCCCCATTGAATGTTTTTAATTGGCTTCTCAAATATCAAATAATGGTAAGTAGCTAGTTTCATCTCTTGGTTCTCTATTCTATTCCATACATCTACCTCTGTGTTTTTGTGTCAGTACCATGCTGTTTTGATCACTATTGATTTATAGTACAGTCTGAGGTCTGGTAGTGTGATTCCTCCTGCTTTGTTTTTATTTCGGAGTAATGTGTTGGCTACTTGAGGTTTTTTCTGATTCCATGTAAAACAAGTATTATTTTTTTGATATCTTTAAAGTACGAGGACCTTTAATAGGGATTGCATTAAAATTGTATACTGCTTTGGGTAGTATGGTCATTTTAACAATGTTGATTCTTCCCAGCCATGAGCATGGTATGTTTTTCCATTTGTTCACATCTTCAGCTATTTCTTTTCTTAGAGTTTCATAGTTCTCTTCATAGAGATCTTTCACATCCTTTGTTAGGTAAATTCCCAAATATTTCATCTTCTTTGGCACTACTGTGAATGGAATAGAGTCCTTGACTGTTTCTTCAGCATAACTATTATTGGTATATATAAAGGCTACAGATTTATGAGTATTGATTTTGTAACCTGAGACACTGCTGCATTCCTTGATCACTTCTAAGAGGTTTGTAGTAGAATCCCTGGTGTTTTCCAGATATACAATAATACCGTCTGTGAAGAGTGAAAGTTTGATCTCTTCTGGCTTTATATGGATACCCTTGATTGCCTTTTCTTGCCTAATTGTGATGGTTAAGACATCTATTACAATGTTAAAAGGTA